>JAPKLY010001625.1:0-39165 GCA_026898435.1 Prunella vulgaris
TCAAGTCCAATTTGGTTTGAGGAGAGTGGATGTAGGACAGTTGGTCCGAACCACTATAAATCTCGTGTCTTTTACTTGCTTTATTTTAATTGCTCCTACTTGCTGCACTAAATAAAAGGTTTTCATTAAAAGGATTTAATTTAAAACGTTTCCGCACACAAAATCACTGCGCACTCTGCTGATTGTAAAGTCAGCTGTTTTCAAAATAAGAAGACTCAAAGTCTTCTTTAGGGACCAATAATAGCTCAAGCTACATTTCTACAGTTCAATTTTCAATTTATATCGTCGGATCATTTTATAGCTTCTAGAGGTAATTTTGTATCTTTTCAATTTCATTGTAATAAGTAAATTCTTGTACACTCTTTACAATTCCTGCATAATGATGATTGTAGTTACTTCAATTTCTTTTTTGTTTACCAAATTAGCCATGGGCTAATTCCTTTGTGTGTTAGTGTATGACTCCTATGGAGTAGTGTGGTGTTTATGTTGACCTTTTGAATGCTTGAGATGTTGTATGATCAATTCTCTATTTTGATGGTTTGTATAAATGCTTATATGCATAATTGATTGTATGGGCCATTAGGATTTAGCCTCATACGAGAGTTGGGTTATTCTCCTAAATCTTCTTGTTATTAGGTCATTGCATACTAAGTATTTGTTAAAATTCTTAAGATAGTGAGAATTACCTTAGAGAATTGGAAAGACAATTAGAGGCTCTTATGTGCATCTAGGGAGACCTTTGCATGTTAGAGTGGCTTGCCTATTGATTGTACAATACCTCAATGCATGAGTAAGTGATACTTCACTGCATGAAACATAGGATAGTACACTAATACACCTCTCACACAATTTGCTCACTTTGTGAATCAAGGTGATATGTAGTTTACTTGTTTGATGCACTTGTAGACATAGATACCATATCCTCTTTACTTGCTTTGTATTTTTGAATTAGGAACAATAATCTTACCTTACAATCACCCCTTTCCCTGTGTTCAATATAAAATAAACTTGGTTAAGCTTGCTATTACAATAACGATCGTGTACACTTGCACGTAGACACCGAATAGGCAAACAATTCGCGAAATTCTAATGTATTCATAATCAAACTCCCAGCTTGATTGACTAGTCAATGAATCACTCTAGAATGTGTTAAATAAAGAAATTCTTCCTTTCTAACTAAGAGTCTACAGTCTCCCACTGTAGCTGCTTTCCTAGACATGTACCGCATAGCTCTTAAAATTCATAGCCATTGGAAACATGCTAAAGTAGCAACGCCAAAGTGTAAACTTAGAAACTATGTAGAAAGTCTTAAGGGTAAAAAGTTTAAAATAAAGGACTCATACTTAGTTAGAAATTAGGGATATTTTCTCATTTCCTTTTCGGGTCATTTAGCACATGAAGTTTCTCAAAAAACACATGTCACAATGTCTTTGAATTCCTATGAAGGAAGCGTATGTCTAATTTAAATTTGACATTGGGTAAATTTAGAAATTAAATGCATTCTGCGCACTTAACCCAGACATCCACTCTCAAGTGTAACAGGATATCTTGTAAAATTTAGCTAATTAAACAAGTTAGATGGATTTGTGGTCCAATCTATCTCGATTATATTTCTTATTATAATCTCATCTCTGTGCTCCCACTGGAACAGAGGTGATTGCTCGTATGAGAGAGCCAATCATAACTTGTCGACTTATTTTCATATATGAAACAATACATATATGTAATAAAACACAAATAGTTACATCAATAACCATTAATATAACATTATTCAACATTTCATTCGAATAGAATCAAATTCTATGCAAACCCAAACCTCTAACATGTTTCATAAAAACATATCTAACAATTGGTTTGGTAAAAGGATCTGCTAACATGTCATGAGTAGAAATGTACTTCAGAATCACATTCTTCTTTTCAACTATGTCTCTAACAAAATTAAACTTAGTGTCAATGTGTTTGGTCTTTCCATGATATTTGGGATCTTTTGTGTAAGCAATAGCTGCTTGCTTATCACAATTAACTGATACAGCTACCATTGAGGTGTCAGTTATCTCCAAATGTTTCAGGAATCTCCTTAACCAAATAGCCTCTTGAACAGCAGCAGCACATGCCACAAATTCGGCTTCCATTGTGGACAGTGCTATGCAAGTCTGTTTCTTGCTACACCATGATATTGCTCCATTGTTGAGCAAGAAGACATAACCGGAAGTTGATTTTCATTCATCCAAATCACCACTCCAGTCTGCGTCTGTATACTCATTGAGTGTCACATTGTTTCCTTGATAGCAAAGATGATAGTCTGCAGTCCCTTTTAGATATCTGAAAATCCTTTTCACTGTCTACCAGTGTCTTCTCCCAGGATTAGACTGATACCTGCTGACTAGACCAACATCATAACAAATGTCTGGTCGTGTGCACAACATTGCATACATCAGACTACCAATAGCATTGGCATATGGTATTTTGGACATTTCATCTTTTTCTTTTTGAGTCTTAGGACACATATATAGGCTCAAAGATTCTCCCTTCATAACAGGAGTATCTAGTGGTTTGCAGTCTTTCATTTTGAATCGTTCCAAAATTTCTTGATGTAAGTCTCTTAGGATAAACCCAATAACCTTTTCGAGCGATCCCTTTGGATCTTGACACCAAGAATATATTATGCTTCACCCATGTCTTTCATTTCAAAATTTGAAGAGAACCATCTCTTGATAGTTTCAAGATACTCTTTCTTATTTCCTGCTAATAGTATGTCATCTACATACAGAGATAGAATCACAAAATTGTTCATAGAATGTTTAAAATACACACAATGGTCTTCGTGTATCATAACAAAGTTATATGAGATTACCGTCGAGTGAAATCTCAAATACCACTGTCTCGAGGATTGCTTTAGTCCATAAATCGACTTTTTTAACTTACAAACTTTATCCTCTTGACCTTGAAGAACAAATCCTACAGGCTGATGCATGTAGATTTCATCTTCCAATTCTCCATTGAGAAAAGCAGTTTTAACGTCCATCTGATGTAATTCCAAATCCATACTTGCTACTATATCTAGGAGTAAATGAATCGAGGCAAATCTCACTACAGGTGAAAAGGTTTCTTCATAATCTATACCCTCTTGGTGAGTATATCCTTTTGTCACCAAGCGAGCTTTAAACCTTTCAATTGAGCCATCTGCTTTTCTTTTAATCTTAAGAATCCATTTATTCCCGATTGCTTTGCGTCCTTTTGGGAGGCAACAAGTTCCCAGACTTTATTTGACTTCATAGACTCCATTTCCTCTTCCATTGCTTTCTTCCATTTCTCTTTTGCTGGACAAGTTAGAGCTTCTTTTACAGTTTTAGGCTCTTCTTCATCCACTGGAGAAATATCCCCATTTTCTGGTGAAACAAAGAAGGCATGACCTTCTATGTCATAATGTCTTTTTGGCATTGATTTCCTACAACTTTTTCGAGACTGTAGTTCTGTAGGACCCTCTGTAGATAAAATGTCCTCATTAAGAATGGTTTGCTCCTCAACTGGGACAAATCTATCAAGATCCACATTTTTAGATATACCACTCCCACTTGGATCAGATTGGATTTGGTTTTCCACTGTCTCAAAAATTGAATCAACTTTATCAATTCCACCCTTGTTAGGAAATTCATTTTCCAGAAAATGTGCATTTCCTGATTCTATTTCTGTAATATTCTCATCTTGATCTCCTATGAAAACTTAACCCTTAGAGTTCTTACAGTATCTAATGAAGATACATTTCTTTCCTCTGGGACCTAGCTTTCCATATTGACTCGTAGAGTCATGTATGTAAGCTGCGCATCCCCAAGCTCTAAGGTTACTTAGGTCCGGTTTTCTACCAGTCCATAATTCATAAGGAGTTAAGACGACTGATTTAGTAGGCACACGATTAAGCACTTAAGCAGATGTGAGTAACGCATCTCCCCAAAAAGAGATATGTAAATTTGCTTGTGCCATCATTGACCTCACCATTTCCAACAATATTCTATTCCTTCTCTCAACCACACCATTTTGTTGAGGTGTGTACGGAATTGTCAATTGTCGAATAATCCCTTTTTTCATTACATAATTCTTTGAATTGATCAGAAAGATATTCACGTCCCCTATCAGTTCTTAAAACTTTGATAGTTTTGTCCTTTTGATTTTCAACTTCGTTTAGAAAATGTCTAAAACAATCCAATGCTGCAGATTCGTGAGAAATCAAATAGACATAACCAAAACGTGAATAATCATCAATAAATGAAATGAAATAGTACGCTCCATGTCAGGCTCTTACATTAACAGGAACACAAATATCAGAATGAACTATTTGCAATGGAAGTTCAGATCTAATGGCTTTGCAGAATGGTTTTCTAGTCATTTTTCTAGCAAGACAGTGTTCATACCTAGATAACTCGACTTTTAAAGTAAGGTTCAATAACCCTTCTTTTACAAGACGGTTCATCCTATCTTGCCCTATATGACCTAATCTAGCATACCATTTGTCTACATTTAAACAAGCATTACTAGATGAACATGCATTTAGTGAATTTGAATAATCATCATAATACCTAAAAGATTTTCGATTACAATCTAAAATCATAAAACCATCGTGCATAAATCCATTACAATAACACATATAATCTTTGCTAATAAAAACTGAGTCTCTATCAAACAATACTTCAAATCCTAATTTAAGTAATACTGATACAGATACAAGATTTCGCGTGATATCAGGAGCAAATAGTACATCATATAGAATAAAAGCTCGACCGTTGTGAAGGTCATGTTTGCAAGTTCCAAGTCCTTTGACTTCAACACGAGCATTATTTCCTACATATATCCATCTTGTCCCCTGTGGAACACGACGAAAATCAACAAACGCTCCCCTATCTCTTGTTATATGGTTTGTTGCCCTTGAGTCTATAATCCATAAAGGAAAAGATTCAGTTAATAAGACAGTACTAGAGACATTTATAATACTTGAAATAGAATTAGATGGATCTACCTTTCCCCTCTTGGGCTCAGGGCATTCCCTAGCAAAATGACCTAACTGGTGACAGTTATAGCAAGTCATTTTACTCTTATCCTTCTTATTCTTTTTCCCACGCTTTTTCTTTCCCTTCTTCTCATCAGTTTTATTTTGAGCATTGTTCACTGGTTTATCATTGTTAGATCCCTTACCTTTCTTCCCTTTCTTCCAGTTTCTCTTTCTCTTGAAGCCCAAAGCTCCTTTGGAACTAAAACCGGCATAGACAGTAGCAAAAGAGGATTTAAAAGCTCCTAGCCTTTCATCTTCCAGCTCCATATGTCGAGCTGCATCACCAAAAGTTCTAATACTTTCATTGTGGGTCAAATTGACCTTAAGATATTCCCATTGATTTGGCAGTGAGCGTATCAGGGCTTGGATCTGTTGTTCATCAGAAAGAGTGTGACCAGCAGTTTTAAGTTCGAGGATCATGTTCGACATCCCCCTAAGGTGTTGTTTGATGTTATGATCCGGCTTTTTCTTATAAGTGTCGAACTTTATGGTCAACTATCTCAGTTTGGTAACAGACGTTCCACCATATTTCTCACGCAGATAAACCCAGATATCATGTGCAGATTTGTGTTGTTCACACTCATGGATCATTTCATCGATCACTGAACTAACTAGGATACCACGTGCAGTGGAGTTCTTTTTCTTCCACGCAAGGTAAGCCTCTTGGTCCCTCCTTCCTTGATTTCCAGTTCCAACTCCCGGATCTTCCATGAATTGGTTTATAGCATCCAGTGTGTCTTGTTCGTCTAAAATGTACCATATCTTATGAAACCAAGTGTCATAATTGTCCCCATTGAGTGTTTCTCCTTTGTTAAGCTCAGCTACTATTGATTTTGAAACCATTGTCTTTTATGAAAAGAAGTGATTCGATAATGTTAAAGGTGTTGTATGTTAAAATCTTATGTTAAGCTAAACAAAATATCTTAATATCGACACAAGACTTGATGTTGAAACATAACTTAAAGTTACTAATATTCAATCTAATCATGCATCACAAAAATAGATTTTTGTTTCAAAACATAAAACAACAAATCAGTTCACATAATTCATACTAGTGAATAATAAATGAACTGCCACAATACTTTCAGCTAAATCATAAAAAAAAAAATGTATCAAGCTGAAAATAAAAACAAAACACAACAGACGAGCTACCACAGTTCAATGAGCTAAATCATCAAAATGTATCAAGCTGAGATAAATAAAAAACACAACCTAGCAAGAACTACAACATCAGTGTATCAATCTGGGAAAACAAGTTGCGTACGAACAGAACGAGTAAATTTTTCATTAGACTTCTCAATTCTTGTTCTATCGAGCCCCCTAGTCGCTGCACTATAGATTGTTTTTACCATAGGATCTAAGTGTGGATTCTTTACTCGACCATCCCTAGGTCCCGTCAGACTCATAAGATCAGATCGATGAATACCACCCATCACCGAGCATATAGTCCTAAGTGCCCGACTACCGTCATCCTTAATGGAAGCTAGTGCAATTTCCTCCATCACTTCCCGACCATTTGGCCGTTGATCTTTGATCCTATACTGATCCCAAAAAGTCTTGCGCAAATAGCGCGGGAGTGTCCTAGCCCAAGTGGTAGGAGCATGTATGACCTTCAGCAAATGGGCGGATAGTAGACCGTTTTTAATCAGAAATACAAATTGGTTGAACAGTTCTAGCAACTCAACATAATAGTCTCTAAGGTTGTGGGTGGGCTTCATCTTGTAGTGCAAGAAGTTATGAAGAACTTCAAACTTAGTCCTTATGTCGCGAGTGGAAACCGTTCTGACATACATACCTGAAAAATGAGCAGCCAAAAAATTGACCAACAATCAATTAAAAAACTCTAACTCATGAATTTCCTCAAAATAGGCATATCCACAAGTGTAATAAAGTTATATTTCTTTGGCTCCCATTTTCTCAGATAATCGTAATCACTCAACAATTCCCAAAAACATCTAGACAGGAATTTCTACTAAATAAACCCATATGGTAGACTAAAAACAAGCATTTAGTACGAAAATCAGTTCAAAACATATCAAAACATGTAGAACAGTCCAGAAAACATAGTAGAACGTGAAGAACGCGCCGGAAAAGGGTCCGACGCGCCCCCACGCGCCACCAGGAGTCGGTTGACGGCCGCCACGCACCGCCAGCAGCTCCCACGCGCTGCCACGCGCCCTCACGCGCACCCTACTTTGGAGCTCCGACCGCCAGCACGTGGGCCGCACGCGCAGCCGCCGGTAGCCGGTCACCAGCTGGCGCATGGGCCTCACGCGTCACCACCGGCCCCGGTGCATCGTCCACACGCGCCACCACCGGAGGTCGACCGTCGGCCGGTCAACGGCAAGAATCCAATTTGATTGAAAAAACTTTTCAAAATTATTTTTGGGTCCCTCCAAAAAATTGAATTTCCAAAAACAGGCCCTGAATTTTCTTAAACTTTTCAAAAAAGACCTCCAGTTTTGAAAATTTTTCAAAAATTCGTATCTCACAATTTACTAAGCCAAAAAATATGAAAAAATAACACCGTGATCCTGGTGACGAGGGCTACCGATCTATATCAAAAAATTACATTTTTGGTTGATTTTGAATAAACCCATAAAATGGGTAAAAATTCATGGGACACCAAAATCGCATGAACTTATGTAATCAGTCAATTTAGGGAGATATCCTGAACATCTATGGACTGGAAACAGTAAACTGAAGCATCTAATTGATTGGAAAAAAGGAAAAAAAAAACACGTAGGCAGGACCCAAAAAACAGGCATGAAAAACAAGAAAAACATTCACATGGATATAGTCATATCATAACAAAAATGTCAATAATCTACGCTAACATGTCTCTGATCATTTACGTGCAGTAATAATCATTTCATCATAAAATTCCAAATCAAAGAAAATGATGCTTCAGTGGACGGGATACAACCATATGGGTTCTGATACCATATGTTGGGCCCAGAAAGATTCTAACACAAATAATTAGAAATCTGACCTCTGAGATGTAATGCGGAATGTTTCGAACCAGATTGTAATCCTCGTCCTTCTACGTCCTCGGGGTCCCAGTCACAGTATATGCAAACCAATTTTCCATGAATAGTACTGTATATATGTTTGTATGTTTAAGATGATGGTATATGTTTCTAACACCTGTTCTCTTGGATTGAAATCCGTACTCGTAGAATTATTCATCTGAACTTTTCATCTTATCCAAGAGAAGGGGGGAAATTAATTGCACTAGCAGTTATTTAACTCTCCTTATATATATTATAATAATATAATATATTTAATATAATAAACTATAAATATATGATATATATAAATAATATTTAAATAAAATATTATTTACAGTGCAAAACAAGGCCTTGAATAGGTTGGATATCTCTTGTATTGCTGTGAAGAAATTGGCTAAGGAGTAGGTGGATTATTTAGAGGAGACACTACGCACACTTGGTCCTGGGTACGTAACTATTTTTTTATTTCTTGCCATTACAATATCTACATATTGATTGGTTTAAAAAATAATTATGTTAATCTTATTTTTCAAGGCATTTGATTTGGGAAGGTGAGCAACCCTCAGCTGTCATAACTCTTCAGTCCATAATTAATATACTTCATCATGATAGGTTACCAGATGTAGTAAGTTTTTCAAATTGTTGTCATTGAAAAATGCATGATGTCATTTCTGTATTGTGCAATAAATTGTATATTTCTTTTATGTAAGGTTATAGACGGATGGTCAGATCTTGTTCAAGAGGTGTATCGAGTGTCTGTGCCATCTTCAAAATATGTATAGATTTTTACAGCAAACAGATATTAAAATTAGTTCTTATAATTTTCTTTCCTTTTGAAAAATGAATATAAAGGTTAATAATATTTTTCCTTGAAACATTGTTCAATACTAGGGATTGATTAAAGATTGTGGTGTTAACAACCCTGGTGCCTTGCAATCATTAATTGATCATCGATTGGAAAGTCAATAAATATGGACAATTTGTTGATTCCCATATTGGCTGGTGCTTGAAGTTCACGGGTAAGAGGTATGGGTGATCATTTGACTCTTTTGAAGTTTAATATGCGGAAGGGCGAATGGAAATTCTACAACTCAATGCGTCCAAGGGGGAGTGGAATAGTGGATCATCATCTGAAACAATCTTTGTTTATGGTAAAAAACTTTACAAATAACAATTGTAATATAACAAAAAAATTTCTGTATATTTTAATATCTTTTCCTGATAAATATAAACAGGTAAGATATGTTGATGCCAAGCTCCATGAGATATACAACAAACGCAGGCTTACACATAGTATCTTGAAAACTACATTGGTTGAACCTGAGTCTGAGGATTGACTTCCACAAGCGTCTTCTACAGTTGATTGTGGTGTGATAGTGTGCTATCACATTGAGAAGGTTGTGACTGGTAAGCCACCTCGTAAAGGGGAATACAATGAGATATCAGCTGGGATTTATCGTGCTCGTATGCTGAAATGGTTTGTTGATCCAAGTAATGCGAAGGCTTAGTTTGTATGTGTAGTTAGTTTGTTCAAATCAGAAACATTTTAGACCGTTTTTTTGTGCAGATGGTTTGTTACCATGTTTTTTGCTTTTGGATGGTTGACCTTATGCATGGTGTTTTGTATATGCTATGAAGCTGATTTTTTTGTGCAGTTAACAATCCATTACAGGGGAAAACAATGAATTTGTAATGAATGGTACTAATTTTAGTGTTAAAATGAGTATTTTAGTATTTTTGGAAGTTTTGTGTATGTATGTTTTGGAAGGTAAATTCTTGGAATAATTCCAAAATGAATTTGAAACAGGGCCCCAATATGTGCAATAAAGTCCACTATGCAATAAAGTCCACTGTGCAAAAACTTTGTGACTATTTTGGGTTTGTGTCAACACTAATAAGGGGTAGTTATTGTGGAAGATATGCAATTGGGCCATGTGCAATTTCATGTCTGTGCAAGGCCCAAGAAAAAAACCCAAAAAAACCTGGTTCATCGCATATGTTCAGTATATTGATTTTACAAAATTTAATCATATTAATGTATTTGTGGGGAAAAAAGAGGGTGTGTGTCCCAAGTGCAATGTGGGACGTGTCCATTTTGGGCCTGTGCAAGGCCCATTTATTCCCACAAAAATATTAAAATTAATATGGGCCATGTGCATGAAGGGCCTGTGCATGTTGGACCCTGTGCATGTTGGGCCATGTGCATGTTGGGCCGTGTGCAATTTATTTTTTGTGCATGTTTGTCCATGTGCATGTTGGCCAGTGTGCAATTTATTTTTTGTGCAAGGCCCCCTTCTGTGCAAGGCCCATTTTTGTGCAAGGCCCATATATTCCAAAAAAAATAATTACAAAATTAAAAAGGGTTTGTGCATGTTGGGCCGTTGTGCAATTTATTTTTAAGTGCAAGGCCCACTTATTCCCAGAAAAAGAAAAAAAATTAATACCTGTTTTGATTAGGGTCATAATTGCATATTTTTAGCACTCATTTCTATATGCTTTTGGTGATATTATGTTCATATTTGATCCTATTATACGATACTTTGTGTATTTAACCCTTTTTGGCTAGAAAGTTGCGATTGTAGGTGAAAACGAGCAAAATGAGGAAGAAACGAGCAAGATCGAGAAATGTTCGAATTTTGGAGTTGAGAAAAATGGAGAAATTAATATTCCATGTTCAAGAGCTTGAAGAGAGGGTCACAACGAAAGAAGAATCGAGTCGATCGGAGTTCTAAAGCTCAAGATATGATAAAAACGAGGAAGTCAGGCATCGACCGCGACTAAGGCCTCGGTCGACAGGTCCCCTTCAGCAGAAGGCAGGAGTCGCGCGACCAAACTACCTGGAAAGACAGGCATGGAGCGAGTTAGCTGTCGACCAGCTTGGACGGCAGACAGCCAAGTCTTGCGCGACAAAATGCGCCCTTGTCGAGCAAGCTGTCGACCAGCTTGGTCGACAGTCTTCTAGGTGTTGGGCAACAGAAGTACAAAATACTCGGATTTTCAGGGCTATTTTTGTATTTTCGCGCGTTTTAATGAAGGGCATCTTAGTCAATGATCCAAGGGCACTATATATACTTCCATCTCAGATTTGCAAAGGGACTTTTATCATTTTCTTAGATTCATATTCTCTCACTAGATTAGGAGAAGTTAGAGGTAGTTTTCAATTGGGTGTTCTTAGATTTCCACTTACGATTTCTATGATTACTTTCGATCTACCGTACGGATCTTTAATCCGTCTTCTCCAGCATTTTTAGCATAGCTCAAGTTACATTTGACACGACCATACTTAACACATACAAATATACGACAAGTTTAAACAAAACTCAACCTGAAAACCGGTTATAATTTTTTTCAATTTCGACAGCATAACACTATATCAAACCCAACAACCTGTTAACATTCACAAAGCCATTTTCAAACCTCACAAACAAACTACGTTGCCTCCAAAACTTACAACCGAATACATAGTTTTACAATATGATACAATACAAGCTTAAAACAAACACAACAGAAGCAAAATAAGCCACAGTCCTGCCCGCAGGTCATCATCTATGTACACTGCAAGTCAAAAAGCCTGCAAGAGCGCCACAACAACTCCAGTTTCATCACCACGTCACATATCATCGGGATTACCTACAATGCATAAACTAAATGAGATTTATAAATCCCAGTAAGTAGAAATTATGCATGATAATGTGATTCTTTTGAAAACCTCCCCATGCACTCTCTTTTGAAATCACCAATTTATTTATGAAGACTCTCTAGAGCCCTATCTAGACACACTGTTATACACCGACAAGAGCTCAATATACATATAATCAAGTGGCCAATAATGATATCAACGTGGGGCCCATCCTCTTGTGGCCCAATTCAGGGTTCGGATCACACATACGCCCCCATGTCCACCAAGAAGTCATCCCACCACGCCGACCCATATAGTGAATCCAAGGATCTACCCTCCAGCGACCAGCAAGGTCCATCACAAACATGACCCTCTGTCCGCGCAGGAACTCCCCCTAGGGAAACACTCAAATCATAATCAAATAAGGTGTCGGCCCACACCAGGTAGCCTACACTAGGTTTCCACACTGGGTTTCCCTAGGTCGCTTCTTCCCAGGTCGCCCCTTACCACCCTCGGTGTATAATCAGTGGCCACTTTCAAAAAATCAATTAATTTTTAATGCATGATATGCATGATGCTCGTGCAATCAATGACATTTAATAACATTCATAGATTATTGAACTCACAGATTCAACTTGTATCAATTATGGAGCTCGCTGACTCCTTCAACATTACATGTAGATCTCACAGTCTCATTCCTATCGCATAGAGTTCACAGGCTCATTCAACATAACATATAGAGCTCACAGGCTCATTCCACATCAAATATATAGCTCGCAAGCACATTTCATATAACACAGAATATAAATCACATATTACAATCCACTTATTATCACTCAAACATAAATAATTTATAAAATAATATGTTTATGCATCGTAGTTGCAAATGAATTTCTACTTACCTCGAATCTGCAAAGTGTTGATAATTCAAATCCTTACCATCGTACCATCTTTCACTATACAATATAATAAATTCAACTATAAATGTCACTCAAAATGATCAATTAACTAAATTACAATATAAACCTTCTTCATCTATTTATTTATGCTAACTGATATAATTAATGATCTTAATTAATATCCTGAAATTGAAGTATTCAGGAAGAGCAATTTTATCCTTTTGGTACTTAATAATTAACCAAATAAATTCATTTATACAAGTAACATGCATTAAGAATTACATAACTTCAATCTTATAACGAAACCCTAAAAATTAAATAAGTAATTAATTGCATGAAATTAAAACATAATCACACATATCGTAACAAATATATACATGTATCATCATTGTCCAGCTTCAATCCCTCTTTTCTCTCTTTTTATTAATATTTTTTTCTTCTTTTTTTTTTCTTTCTTCCTCGCGTCGTAACTCCCTCGCAACTCTCTCTCACTTCCTGATAATGGGAAATTGTTTGGGTTTGGTTTTGGGTGCATTGGAATAGTAAATTCCCGCCGCCTCATTTCCTTAACAATTAAGTATGTTTGTTTCGTCTTGTTTTTTTTTTTTTAAATTCTTACTAACTTAACTTAAAAGGCTGACCGACTTTTATATATATATATATATATATAATTTAATTATTCTATTTATTATTCTTTCTATTTAATTACTACAACTAATCCTCAATTATCTACACTTAACTTACACCACTAATACCCAAATAATTAGCACAACACCATAATTAACATTTGAGTAATATATAATGTACTCAAATAATAAATAACATGATAATAAATTAAAATGCACATAATGCATAAAATATATTGGAGCAATTATAAATTAACACATAAATAATTTAATTGCACCTAAAGCATGAAATATATATTTAAGCAATTAACACATAAATAATTTAAATGCACACAAGGCATGAAATATATTGGCCAGTGAGTAGTGAGAAGCTCGGGTATCACATCCTCCCCTCCTTATAAAAATTTCGTCCCCGAAATTTCACTTACCTGAAGAGTTCTGGGTACTTGGGTCTCATCTTATCTTCCCTTTCCCAGGTGGCTTCTTCTACTGACTGATTTCTCCATAATACTTTGACTAATGAAATTTCTTTATTTCTGAGTTGTTTCACTTCTCACAAGAGAATCTCCACTGGAACTTCTTCGCAACTCAAATCTGGTTTCAACTCTGTGGGTTCGCTTTTCAAAACATGTGATGGATTCGCAACATACTTTCTTAATGCAGACACATGGAACACATTATGTATTTGGGACATAGATGCAGGCAAGTCAAGTCTGTAAGCAACTTCACCAACTTTCTCAGTGATAGGAAATGGACCAACATATCTTGGGCTAAGTTTCCCTTTCTTTCCGAATCGCATTATTCCTTTCATTGGAGAAACTTTCAGAAATACCTGATCACCCACTTTGAACTCTAGTTTTCTTCTTCTCTTATCAGCATAACTCTTCTGTCGACTCTGAGCGGTTTTCATTCATTCTTGAATTTGTACTACTGCTTCACTCACTTCTCGAATCAAATCTGGACCCAGAAGTTTTTCGTTCTCCGACTTCATCCCAATGTACTGGAGATCGACATGTTCTACCATAAAGTGCTTCATATGGAGCCATTTCGATAGTAGACTGGTAGCTGTTATTATAAGAAAACTCAATCAAAGGCAAAAATTTACTCCACTGACCTTGAAAATCTAACACACAAGCTGTGAGCATGTCTTCCAGAATTTGTATTGTTCTCTCTGATTGTCCGTCTGTCTGTGGATGATACGCAGTGCTGAAAGATAATTGAGTTCCTAATGCTTTATGCAAGTTCTTCCAGAAGTTAGATAAAAATCTGGAATCTCTGTCTGAAACAATAGTGAGAGGTACACCGTTAAGTCTGACGATCTCTTGTACATATATCTGAGCATAATGATCCATAGAGTATGTGGTACAAATTGGTAGGAAGTGAGCTGATTTAGTCAACCGGTCCACAATTACCCAAACTGCATCATAGCCTTTAACTGTCTTGGGAAATCCTGTGACGAAGTCCATTGTGATATTCTCCCATTTCCACTCTAGAATAAGCAAAGGTTGTAAAGTTCCGGCAGGTCTCTGATGTTCTGCTTTAATCCGCTGACAAGTCAAGCATTGTTCTACATATCGGACAATGTCTCTTTTCATACCTGGCCACCAGTAGTGCAATTTCAAGTTCCTATACATTATAGTAGCTCCAGGATGTACAGAATAGGGTTTCGAATGTGCTTCGGTCATCATATCTTCACGGGTCTTATCAACATCAGGTACATACAATCGATTTCTATATCGAAGTACATCATTGTCAGTCAACTGAAAATCAGAGGGTTCACCAGAAGTAATATCTTTCTTCACTTTAGCAAACTATTCATCACTCTGTTGTCCTGTGTGAATCCGATCCAGTAAGGTTGGTCTAAATGTTAAGGCCGCAAGTTTCGCTGTCACAAGTTCAGGTTCAATCAGTTCTATGTTCATCCTCTGCAAGTCAAGGAGTTTAAGTTTCTGAATCAAAGTCATAGCTGCCAATTTTTCTGCTGATTTTCGACTCAATGCATCTGCTACCACGTTTGCTCTGCCAGGATGATAGTTGATAACACAGTCATAATCTTTCACTAGTTCCAACCATCTTCGTTGTCTCATGTTCAGTTCTTTCTGAGTGAAGAAGTACTTCAAACTCTTATGATCAGTATAGATCTCGCAATGTTCGCCGTATAGGTAATGTCTCCAAATCTTGAGTGCAAACACTACAACTGCCAACTCCAAGTCATGGGTAGGGTAATTATGTTCATACTCTTTCAATTATCGCGAAGAATAGGCAATCACTTTATCATTCTGCATTAGTACACACCCTAGTCCATTCTTTGATGCATCACTGTAAACTTTGAAACCTCCAATTCCGGTTGGAATTGCTAAGATAGGGGCTGATGTCAATCGTTTCTTCAGTTCTTGAAAACTCTGTTCACATGCCTCTGTCCATTTGTAAGCCACGCTCTTCCGGGTCAATTGTGTCAAAGGAGAAGTAATCTTAGAAAATCCCTCTACAAATCGATGATAATACCCTGCCAGTCCGAGAAAACTGCGCACCTCTGACGAAATCGTAGGGTGTGGCCAGTTATTAATAGCTTCAACTTTTGGGTCAACTGAAATCCCTGCTCCTGATATCACATGTTCAAAAAACGCAACTCGATCTAACCAGAATTCACATTTCTTGAACTTCGCAAACAATTGTTTCTCTTTCAGAACCTCCAGCACACTCCTCAAATGCACTTTGTGGTCTTCTTTAGTTTTGGAATAGATCAAAATATCATCGATAAATACAATCACGAACTTGTCTAGGAAGTCTTTAAATACTCGATTCATCAAGTCCATGAACGCTGCTGGAGCATTTGTCAATCCGAATGGCATTACAAGAAACTCATAGTGCCTATACCTCGTACTGAATGCTATTTTAGGAATGTCTTCTGCTTTTATCTTCAACTGATGATATCCAGATCTCAAGTCAATCTTTGAAAAGATAGATGCACCCTGAAGCTGATCAAACAAATCATCGATTCGTGGTAAAGGATATTTGTTCTTGATTGTGATTTTGTTCAGTTCTCGGTAATCTATACAAATTCTCAACGTACCATCCTTCTTTCGGACAAAAAAACCGGTTCTCCCCAAGGTGAGAAACTAGGACGAATGAAACCTTTATCTAGCAGTTCTTGCAATTGTATTTTCAATTCTTTCAATTTAGCAGGTGCCATTCGATATGGAAATTTAGAAATAGGAGACACTCCTGGCTGTAACTCAATCACAAATTCAATTTCACGATCGGGTGGCAATCCCGGAAGATCATCTGGAAATACTTCAGGATATTCTTGTACAACTGGTACATCACCAACAGTTGAAATCTGTTGCCCCTCAATGCTCATCACACTTACCAAATAACCCTCACAACCACTTTCCAGTAATCTCTGTGCTTTAACAGCTGATATTGTAGGAAATCTGAAGTGTTTCTTCACCCCGATAAAAGAAAATGGTTCTTCTCCCTGTGGCTGGAACGTGATACTCTTTTTCTGGCAGTCAATGGTAGCACCGTATTTCAATAACCAATCCATACCCAATATAACATCATAATCATTCATGTCCAGCACAATCAAATCAACATATAGTTCTCTTCCTTCTATGGGAATAATACATCCTCGTAGAATCTGATTGGTTTGTTTCAAATCACCGGAAGGTATCATCACATCGAATTTAGCTTCGGATAGGTTAGGTGTTCTATCCAGTTTTCTCACATACTCAGTGGATGCAAATGAATGTGTAGCTCCAGAATCAAATAACACATAAGTTGAAGTACCAAGAATAGAAAGCTTACCGGTGACAACTGGATTGTCTTCTGCGTCCTCCTTAGTCAGGGTAAAAACTCGAGCTGGAGCTCTTCTTTGATCTCTTTGTCTACTCGGACACATATTAGTCATATGCCCTTTTTGCCCACAAGAAAAACAAATCTTTGATTCAGCATGACAAACTCCAAAATGTGGTTTACCACACCTCCGACACAGAGGTAGTGGTGGCGGTGGCGGTATTCCGCCATGATCAGTCTTGGGACGTTTGTTTGGATCTCCCTGCTCTGTTCTCTGTCCTTGTCGAGGTGGAAAGTTAGGTCTTGGTCCCTGAAACTGCAGTGGTCTTTTCCTGGGATCTCCACTCCACTGTGGTACTGGCCGCTGCTGGAAGTGACGTTGGACCTCTTGTGCTTGTCTGATTCGCATCTCAGCTTGCTCAGCAGTCTGTGCTCTCTCTGCTACTTGTGCATAGGTTACCCCTTGAATCCCAGCTATACTCACATCTCTGTACAACTCTGGCTTCAAGCCCTCGAGAAACCTCTCCACCTTTGATGCCTCAGTACTCACCATGTGTTCAGTAAATCGGGACAACTGCTCGAACTTATGGAGATAATCAGTCACCGACACACGTCCCTGCTTCAGCTATATAAACTCGTTCATCTTCATTATTCTAACAGTAGCAGTAAAATACTTGTTTCTGAAGATCTCCTTGAACCTGTTCCATGTCATTGCGGTAACATCTTCAATACTCTTAACAGTGTCTCACCAATGTCCAGCGCTACCACGTAACATAAACGAGGCACACAGTACTTTCTCTGTACCAGGGATCCGACTATACTGAAACATGTTATCTAAGGTTCTCAGCTAGTCTTCAGCAGCTAAAGGATCAGTGGCATCTTCAAAGGTCGGGGGATTCAGTTTTCGGAATCGCTCAGAGACCAAGTCAACAAGATCAGCTCGTGGCTGTGGTAGATTCACATCAGCACGCTGTCTATCTGTATCTCTTTGTTCAATGAGTTGTTGAATTTGTTGTGCCTGACGTTCAACTAAGTCTGCCAGTCGAGCTATAACAGCATCTCGATCGATACCAGGAGTTGGTGCTGTCGGTTCAGGAGTTCTTTCTGGACCACTACTTTCACCCTATTCTCTCACCATATCTATTCAACAACACTTACCAGTCCTACACCAAATGACCAATATAATTCACGATACACATAATATACGCATAATTTAAATAAACACTTACTGGGCGTAGCCGGACTCCTGCAAATTCTGAGCTCGTGTACATAGACAGTCTACAGGAAGCAAACCGTGCTCTGATACCACTCTGACACGACCACACTTAACACATACAAACATAAAACAAGTTTAAATTAAACTCCACCTGAAAACCGGCTATAATGTTTTTAAATTTCGACAGCATAACACTATATCAAACCCAACAACCTGTTAACATTCACAAAGCCATTTTCAAACCTCACAAACAAACTACGTTGCCACCAAAACATACAACCGAATACATAGTTTTACAATATGATACAATACAAGCTTAAAACAAACACAACAGAAGCAAAAACTAATTCCCAGTAAGTAGAAACTATGCATGATGATGTGATTCTTTTGAAAACCTCCCCATGCACTCACTTTTGAAATCACCAATTTATTTATGAAGACTCTCCAGGGCCCTATCTAGACACACTGTTATACACCGGCAAGAGCTCAATATACACGTAATCAAGTGGCCAATAATGATATCGACGTGGGCCCATCCTCTTGTGGCCCAATTCAGGGTTCGGATCTCACATACGCCCCCATGTCCACCAAGAAGTCATCCCACCACGCCGACCCATATAGTGAATCCAAGGATCTACCCTCCAGCGACCAGCAAGGTCCATCACCAAACATGACCCTCTATCCGCGCAGGAAGTCCCTCTAGGGAAACACTCAAATCATAATCAAATAAGGTGTCGGCCCACACCAGGTATCCTACACTAGGTTTCCACACAGGGTTTCCCTAGGTCGCTTCTTCCCAGGTCGCCCCTTACCACCCTCGGTGTATAGTCAGTGGCCACTTTCAGAAAATCAATTAATTTTCAATGCATGATATGCATGATGCTCGTGCAATCAATGACATTTAATAACATTCATAGATTATTGAACTCACAGATTCAACTTGTATCAATTATGGAGCTCGCTGACTCCTTCAACATTACATGTAGAGCTCACATGCTCATTCCAATCGCATAGAGTTCACAGGCTCATTCAACATAACATATAGAGCTCACAGGCTCATTCCACATCAAATATATAGCTCGCAAGCACATTTCATATAACACAGGATATAAATCACATATTACAATCCACTTATTATCACTCAAACATAAATAATTTACAGAATAATATGTTTATGCATCGTAGTTGCAAATGAATTTCTACTTACCTCGAATCTGCAAAGTGTTGATAATTCAAATCCTTACCATCGTACCCTCTTTCACTATACAATATAATAAATTCAACTATAAATGTCACTCAAAATGATCAATTAACTAAATTACAATATAAACCTTCTTTCATCTATTTATTTTTGCTAACTGATATAATTAATGGTCTTAATTAATATCCTGAAATTGAAGTATTCAGGAAGAGCAATTTTATCCTTTTGGTACTTAATAATTAACCAAATAAATTCATTTATACAAGTAACATGCATTAAGAATTACATAACTTCAATCTTATAACGAAACCCTAAAAATTAAATAAGTAATTAATTGCATGAAATTAAAACATAATCACACATATCGTAGCAAATATATACATGTATCATCATTGTCCAGCTTCAATCCGTCTTTTCTCTCTTTTTATTATTTTTTTTTCTTCTTTTTTTTTTTCTTTCTTCGTCGAGTCGTAACTCCCTCGCAACTCTCTCTCACTTTCTGATAATGGGAAATGGTTTGGGTTTGGTTTTGGGTGCATTGGAATAGTAAATTCCCACCGCCTCATTTCCTTAACAATTAAGTATGCTTGTTTTGTCTTGTTTTTTTTTTTAAATTCTTACTAACTTAACTTAAAAGGCTGACCGACTTTTATATTTATATATATATATATATATATATATATATATATAATTTAATTATTCTATTTTTTATTCTTTCTATTTAATTACTACAACTAATCCTCAATTATCTACACTTAACTTACACCACTAATACCCAAATAATTAGCACAACACCATAATTAACATTTGAGTAATATAAAATGTACTCAAATAATAAATAACATAATAAAATAAAGTGCACATAATGCATAAAATATATTGGAGCAATTATAAATTAACACATAAATAATTTAATTGCACCTAAAGCATGAAATATATATTTAAGCAATTAACACATAAATAATTTAAATGCACACAAGGCATGAAATATATTGGCCAGTGAGTAGCGAGAAGCTCGGGTATCACAACATTTCTACCGTTCGATTTTCAATTTCTATTGTCGGATCGTTTTATAGCTCCTAGAGGTAATTTTGTATCTTTTCGATTTCATTGTTATAGGTAAATTCTTGTATACTCTTTATAATTCCTGCATAATGATGATTGTAGTTGTTTCAATTTCTATTTTGTTTACCAAATTAGCCATGTGCTAATCCCTTTGTGTGTAGGTGTAAGACTCCTATGGCGTAGTGTGGTGTCTATGTTGATCTTATAAATGCTTGAGATGTTGTATGATCAATTCTCTATTTTGATGGTTTGTATGAATGCTTATATGCATAATTGATTGTATGGGCCATTAGGATTTAGTCTCATACGAGAGTTGGGCTATTTTCCTAAACATTCTTGTTATTAGGCCATTGCATACTAAGTGTTTGTTAAAATTCCTAAGATAGTGAGAATTACCTTAGAGAATTGGAAAGACAATTAGAGGCTCTTATGTGCACCTAGGGAGACCTATGCATGTTAGAGTGGCTTGCCAATTGATTGTACAATACTTCAATGCATGAGTAAGTGATACTTCACCACATGAAACATAGGATAGTACACTAATACACTCCTCACACAACTTGCTCACTTTGTGAATCAAGGTGATAGGTAGTTTACTTGTTTGACGCACTTGTAGACCTATATACCATATCCCCTTTACTTGCTTTGTGTTTTCAAATTCGGAACAATAATCACCTTTCAAATACCCCTCTCCCTGTGTTCGATATAAAATAAACTTGGTTAAGCTTGCTATTACAATAACGATCGTGTACACTTGCACGTAGACACTGAATAGGCAAACATGTTTTCTGATATTAATATATTTTTTGGTGAAAAAATGGGGGTGTGTGCAGCAGGGTTCGAAGTGCAATATGGGCCGTGTGCAAAACTTTTCTGTGCAAGGCCCACTTCTTCCCAGAAAAAAAATTAAAAATTAATATGGGCACTGTGCATGCTGGCCCTGTGCATGCTGGGCCTTTATTCAGTATGTTAATATAAAATAATTAGACATTTTGAAAAAATAAGTGGTCATTTTTTAAAAATAATACTTAAGAATATTATTATATATAAATTATAATCTTGAAAAAATAATAAAAAATAATAAATCCATTTAAAAAAAATGCTGGAAATGATTTCTTTTTCCAGTAGAACATTAAACCAAATTATGCAATAAAAACATGGAGAAAGGACAAAAATACCCTTGCCCGCCTGTTTTTGTTATTACAATTTCTTGTTCTAAAATGATTAATCAAACCAACCAATAAGTTTCTTGGCTTTTCAAATCCTGCATTAATTACAAAACTGATTGATTGTTCTTGAAAAGACACTTTGGATGAAAAAATACGAATATTTGAACTCCAGGTTTTCTTAGATCAAAAAAAGAGGAAGACTAAACAACTTTCCTAAGAACAAAGAGAGAGATAACACGCATTCCGAAAAACCAACTTTACCATGGAAAATTCGAGGGAAGAGAGAATGACAAATCATTTAGTTAGGCGACGAACCTTTTCAAATGAAATTTTGAGGGAAGAAATAATGGCAAATCTTATTTTTACACGACGGATTCTTCAAGAACTATCGGATGATGTTGTGGAATACATATTCTCCATTGTTGATGTTGATGAAAAATGTTATGCAATGTATTGCCATCATTTTAGACAACATCAGAATTCGCCCTTTCTACTAACTTTCCTAATGATTTTTCCATGTTATGTTATTTGTCTAGGCATGGCAGTTGAAGACGTGAAGGTTCCAGAAGGTTCCAGAAACGTCAGGCGGTTCCATAGCTTGAGTAGAGGAATATCCACTAACTTGGAAGTTATCAATCATGGGTGGTTATTTTGTAGCCCACTACTTGGCTTCATTGTGGATTGGAGAGCTCAATTATCACGTTTATAAATAGAGCACCATTTTATTATTTTTTGCATGACCGAAAAGTGTAATTTAGAGTTGGACGGATCATGTGTCATTCACTAGATTCTAGGTTATACACGGTTCATCAGAATGTTAGGAACATTAGTCTCGGCATTATTCACAACATTCACTGTTTGATCTAACAATCCGTTCGGCTAAACGTAGACGTGTTAGGTTTTATTTAGGTCTATTCTTATAGGTCTTGTTTAGATCCTTGTGCGATCTTGTGTAGGTCTTGCGCGGCCTTGAATTTAGGTTTCTTGTGTAAACCTTGTATTTGTCTCACTACAAGTTATAGTGAAGTTTTCCTGCTAATGAAGCAGCATAGTCTATACATTTTGTATAGCCTATGAAAATTTTGATATCCCTTTGCAAAAGTGTGCGTTTAAGTCTTCCGCTGTGTAGTGTTGTCTTTTATGTTCTCGACATTTTTAATAACACTTCTCTAAAACATTTTTAATCTCACGCACCAGCACAGTCAAGTGGCATTAGAGCCACAAACTAGACACATTTAGTTTAAGATCCTGTGATTGTGTATTTTTGCAGTGGAATATCCTTTAACTCCCGCACTAAAACCTCCTATATTAGATGGCTCCAATTATTCATATTGGAAACCAAAGATGAGGATGTATATCAAGTCTCTTGATGAAAGAGCATGGAGGAGTGTACTTTACGGTTAGACTCAGCCTCTACTTCCAGCCGATGATGATCATGAAGCCCGTGCCAAATGAGAAATCGAATGGACAAATGATGAGGTAACAGTTGCTAACTACAATTCGAAAGCCCTTAATGCAATATTTACATCAACCGATGTATCTATGTTTAAGATCATTTCGAATTGTGTGTCAGCAAAAGATGCTTGGGACCGTTTGTAAGAACATTGCGAAGGTTCTGAGAGTGTTCGTAGAACTAAGCTTAGAATGTTAGGCACTAAATTTGAAAATCTTAAAATGAAAGATGATGAAGATATATCTTCGTATAGTGAAAGGATCACTGAGATTTCTAATGAATCACATTCTTTGGGTGAACCTATCTCTAATACAATATTAGTCCATAAAGTTTTAAGAAACGTACCAAAACGTTTTGATGCAAAAATTTGTGCTATTGAAAAAGCCAAAAACACTGATCTTATAAGTCTTAATGAATTGATTAGTATTTTAAAAACTTATGAGATGAATATTGAGCAAAGAGATGAAGTTAATTCTGATAAAAAGGTTGTTGCTTTGAAAAATGATGCTTCTAGTTCTAAAAACATTTCTTTCGTTACTGAAGTTGATTTGGATGATGAATGTTCTGAAATATGTTCCGATACTTCCGACAACATTTCTTTATTAACCAAGCAGTTCAATTCATTTTTGAAAAATAGAGCTAATGGGTTAAAAGCAAATGTTCAGAGTAGGAATCAAGGTACTTCTACTCTTAAAATGTTTGAAAAGAAAAAAAGTTTTGATAGATCAAAATAGTTTAATAGGAGTAATAAACCTAAATTTGATCCCGAGTATAGAAAGAATGTTATGTGTGATGCATGTACTGGATATGGTCATTATGCTAATGAATGTGCTAACACCTTGCTTAGAAAGAAATTGAATTTTAATGCTACCTTGGGTGATGATTCTGATAATGAACCTGACATTGAGAAAGATAATGAATTTGCTTTCTCTGCTAGAATTCTTTTTTATGATACAAATGATGATTTACTGGACGATTTTGAGTCTGATGTAGAAACAAATGTGCCAACATTTGTGATAACATCAAACAAAATCAGTCCAGATGAAAGTTGTCTAATGAGTTCTTTTTCAGAGATGAACATTTCAGGTGAAGAACAGATTGATATTCAACAAATCATCAAAGAGAATGATGACTTAAAGCATTCAGTAGCAAAATTGGAAGTATTGCTTACTAGAAAAGATCTAGAAATATGCAACTTGAAAAAATAACTAGAAAGCACAACCTTAAGCTTCAAAAAGTTTACCTAAGGTGCAGAAAAATTACAAGATGCATTGATAACTTTGAATGTAGGTAAAGAAGGTATTGGGTATGATTCTAATTCTATAAAAATCGTGCAAAATGATATGCCCATAAAATTTGTTAAGGCAAGAGATAGTAAATCTGTTACTTCTCATTCTAGAGAGTTTGTATGTCGTTTTTGTCATAAGAAGGGTCATATTGATCCTTACTGTTTTAAATACAAGGAATCTAAAATGTCTTGTAATATGTTTCCTGGTAAAGCACAACATATTCAACAACATGATCATGAAAAGGTCAGTAAGTCTGATATGAAATGTAATGTTGTTTATACCTCTTTAAAAGCATGCATTCCTGGTCTATGGTATTTTGATAGTGGATGTTCTAGACATATGACTGGTGATGTTAAATTTCTTACAAATTATAAAATGTATGATGGTGGAAATGTTACCTATGGAGGTGGTTCAAAAGGAAAAATAATTGGTAAAAGTACTTTGAATGTTCATAGTTTTCCAAAGTTAACCAATGTGTTGCATGTTGATGGTTTACGTGCTAATTTGATTATTATAAGTCAATTATGTGATGATGATTTGCATGTTAAATTTGATAAAAATTCTTGCTATGTGCTCAGTAATGATGATGAGTGTCTTATGATTGGTAATAGGTCTGTAGACAATTGTTATTTGATTGAATCGAATGAAACATGCAATAGTGTGAAATTAGATGAAAATACTCTTTGGCATCAAAAACTTTGTCATGCTAATTATAGATGCATTCATGATTTGATTAGACTTGATGCTGTTAAAGGTCTCCCTTCTTTAAACTTAGACAAAACCAAAGTTTGTGATGCATGTCAAAAGGGTAAGCAAATCAAAGTGTCACATAAAATGTTGGCACACTGTTCGACAACACATTGTTTTGAACTTTTACATATGGACTTGATGGGTCCTATGGAAACTGAGAGTATTGGTGGGAAAAAGTATTCTTTTGTTATTGTTGACGATTACTCTAGATACACTTGGGTAGAATTTTTAAAAGACAAATCAGAAACTTTTAATGCTTTTAAAATTCTTTATAAAAGATTCAAGATTGTTTTCAAAACTAAAGTGAAGAGAATTAGGTCTTATCATGGTAGAGAATTTGAAAATGCTTTGTTTACTGAATTTAGTGAAAATAAGGGTATCATGCAAGAGTTTTCTTCACCAAAAACCCCACAACAAAATGGAATTGCGGAAAGAAAGAATAGGATTTTGCAAGAAATGGATAGGGTTTTGCTTTTATCAAAACATTTATCTAAAAGGTTTTGGGCTGAAGCTTTAAATACTTCTTGTCATATTACTAATAGAGTCTATCTTAGAACTAATTCCAAAATAACCCCATATGAGATCCTTAACAATAAGAAACCAAATGTGAAGTATTTTCATGTTTTTGGTTGTGTTTGCTACATTTTGAATGATAGGGATCAATTGCATAAGTTTGATTCAAAAAGTGATAAAGGGTTCTTCTTAGGCTATTCTAGAAATAACAAAGCCTATATAATCTACAATTTGAGAACTGACACTGTGCAAGAATCAGTTAATGTTGTGTTTGATGACGATTCTAGTCTTGCAGGAACAAATTTTGAAGAGGATGTTACTGATTTGGTTGAAATTTCAAAACATATAGATTCTGACCAAAATAGAAATGTTACTCAAAATGCGCCAGCATTTGAGACAACATCAACTAAAAAGTCAGAACCTATAGAGTCCAAATATTTTTGATAAAACTTCGTCTTCACGCATACTGAAAAATCATTCATCAAATCAAATCATTGTAGAACAATACTCTAGAATTCAAACAAGAGGGAAGATGAGTGTAAGTAATGTGGTAAGATCCATATGCATGTCTTCTAAATGCAATCTTGTGAATCATGAATGTTACCATTCTTTAGTTGAGCCTAAATGTATTGATGAAGCATTAAAAGATGAGAATTAGGTAAATGCCATGCATGAGGAATTAAATCAATTTGAGCGTAATGAAGTATGGACTTTAGTTCCTAGACCCAAAAATGTTAATGTGATTGGAACTAAATGGATATACAAGAATAAAACTGATGAATCTGGCAATATTGTTAGGAATAAGGCTAGATTAGTTGCTCAATGCTATACTCAAGTTGAGGGAATTGATTTTGATGAAACATTTGCACCCGTAGCTAGAATTGAGTCTATAAGACTATTACTTGCAATTGCATGTTTCATTAATATTAAATTGCATCACATGGATGTTAAAGCTGCTTTCTTAAATGACATTTTAAATGAAGAAGCATATGTTGAGCAACCTAAAGGATTTGAAAATCCAGATTTTCCTAAACATGTTTTTAAATTGCAAAAGGCTTTATATGGTCTTAAACAAGCTCCTAGAGCTTGGTATGGTAGGTTAACTGATTTTCTTATTCAAATTGGTTTTGTAAGAGGAGAAGCTGATAGAACTTTATTCATCAAACATGTTAATTCTAAAATTTTGATTGCACAAATATATGTTGATGACATTGTTTTTGGTTCTACAAGTGATTATATATTGAAAGACTTTGTGCATGAAATGAAATCAACATTTGAAATGTCCATGGTTGGTGATTTGAATTACTTTCTAGGTCTTCAAATCAAACAACTTAAAGATGGAATTTTCTTTTCACAAAGTAAATATGCAAAGAATTTGGTTAAAAGATTTGGTTTAGAAAGTGTAAAAACACATGAAAACTCCTATTGGATCATCTCAAAAATTGTCTAAAGATAATGTTGGCAAAAATGTTGACCCAACATTATATAGATCGATGATAGGAAGTCTTTTATACCTAACTGCTAGTAGACCGGACATTATGTTTAGTGTATGTTTATGTGCAAGATACCAAGCTGATCCAAAAGAGTCACATTTAAATGTCGTCAAAAGGATTATCAAATATGTTGCCGGCACATGTGATCTTGGTATTTGGTATAGCAAAGATACTAACAATTCCTTGCTAGGTTATAGTGATGCTGATTGGGCAGGTGATAGTGATGATAGAAAGAGCACTAGTGGAGGTTGTTTCTTCACGGGAAACAACTTAATCTCTTGGCATAGCAAGAAGCAAAATTGTGTTTCTCTATCCACGGCCGAGTCAGAATATATTGCAACAGGGAGTTGTTGTACTCAATTACTTTGGTTAAAAAAAATGTTTGATGATTATGGTTTAAATTGTGAAATGCTCACTGTTATGTGTGATAACACTAGTGCAATTAATATCTCAAAAAATCCTGTGCAACATTCTTTAACTAAGCATATTAGTATAATGCATCATTTTATTCGAGATCTTGTAGAGAAAGATATTGTGAAGTTAGAATATATTTCTACTGAAAAACAACTTGCGGACATTTTTACAAAAGCCCTTGAGGACCAAAGATTTTCATCTCTTAAGAAATCTCTTGGTCTATACACTATTGATTAAATTTATGACGAGTGTTGTAACAAATGGTGACAGCATTTGTGATAACATTTATTAGTTCTCATAATTTTGACTAAGTATTTTTTATATTTCAGTTACTTTATAACTTGATTAGATGTGTTATTATTTTCGTACTTACATGTTGGAACATTTGAAAGTCCTGGACACACATCTCTTAAATGCTGTTAAAAATATACACTAAAAGATGCTAAATCACTGAGTAAATATGGGACACGGAGCTCACGACTACGATGATCTCTTTCAAAAGGTGATCAAAACTGCATCAATTTGTTCATAATCCATTTAGTAACTATGGGACATGGAGTTCGCTACTACGATGCTCTGTTTTGAAAAGATGGATCAATATGAAATAAAATAGTGTTTTGTAAAAAATTGGGGCAACACTAATGAAGCAAATTCATGTAAAATCCGTGTTGAGATGTGTGTGTGCCGACATATTTGACAACATCTGCTAGGGCACGAAAATTTAACTAAGTCTAAGATAGTTATTTATTTTCTGAAATTTATTTTTATTAAGTCTTAATTATGTGAATTAATTCTCTGAATTTATTTAATTAATTATGTGCAGTAATGGGTAGTTATTTAATTTTATTTCCAAATTAACCCACTTTCTTATTTTTCGAAATGATGGGTGGTGTTTTACACCACCACATCACAATTATGGGTAGTGCTCTTCAAGCTGAAAAATTTCAAAAATAACTTCAAATTCATAACTCTATAAATTAGATCTCATTTTGCTTATCATTTTTGCCTTATATCAATTATTGCCTTAGTTAATTCATTTGTTTGCATTAGATTGGAAAAGGTATTATTTGTTCACTTGTGTAGTATCACTTCATCTCCTTCTTTTCATTTAAGTTTCTATTTAATGTTCGATTATTTTAATATTATTTTCCTCTCTAATTTGATTAGATGGCTGCGACCGAAAGCCCTGCATCTTCACAATCATCACACTTGAATTCAACATCCCAAGACAACTCTCTGAAAATACTTGCTTCCATGGCGACTTCACCAAAAACCCAGAATACTACTGAAAATGCCCAGGCATCGGCACCAACATCGCCGTCGTTCACCATCGGGTCGATGGAAGTTCTGATTCCTGCTACCCCTCAAACTCTTACCTTCACAAATCCTCTCTCAATCCAAGCCGAAATGGCTCCTTCTTCTTCCATAACACCTACTGTTCCTGAACCTTCAAAACCCACATCAAAGGAACTGGAAACATGTCTGATTGAAATTAAACTTCCAGCGGACGCGACGATGGATGATATGGTTGCTGCCTACAACCAACTCTGCCTTCAAACGACTACACCTGTAATCGTTGTGGGGGAGAGTGTGATTGACTTGGAACCGGTGAGAAGAATGGCGCATCCAGAAGACTATGTCAATGAACGAGCATCAGAGGGTGAAACTGACTCGGAAAATGGTTCCGGTGACTCTAAATGCTCCAGCGAATCTCTGCACCTAGGAGAGCGGCTCCAAAAAGTTCGTAGTCGTGGGCGTGGAAAGAATGTAGCTCTTGGTGGTAAACGGAGGATTTCCTACAGAATAATGGGAAAGAAGGTGAACTATTCTGAAAAGAGGAGAAAGGTACTGGAAGATGGGATTGCTTATAATCCTATCAAGGTATTTGGCGAGAATGAGGAGAAAGAAGCCTCCCCTGCTCCAACTGGAAACAAGGAAAGCTCAGAGGAAACTGATTCCAGCATGAACATTCCGTTGAATCAGTACATTGCTCAGAGAAAATCATCAAGTAAAGAGAAAAGGAAAGAAAAGGCTGTCCTGCATGAAGTTCCCGTGAATGCTGCTGAAGATGTTGCCTCTTCGATGGCAACATCAGAACCTGAACAATCAGAAGATGAGCAATATTCTGAACAACACTCAGATCCATCTTATCAAGCTGAGGAAGGTCAGGTACATTCTAACACTGAAAATGATGATGATGCCGTGTCTGAAGAGGATTTGGATTATCATGCTGTTGACAGCAAGAGGTTTAAAGAAATTAGGTCTAGGCTATTGATTACTGAAAAATTTATCAAGGTTTTTAATTTTGAAAAACTTGGGATTGTCAGATATTTGGAGGAAAGAATGCTGTTATACTCTGTGACTTGTGCTAAACCATACTTTGTTGAATATGTTTATGAGTTTTATGTTAATTTGCATGCACATACTGGAAGGGAAAACTCTAAATTCTATGGAACTACTTGGTTTAGAAATGTGAAAATTATGATGAATTCAAGGGTGATTAATAGTGTTCTGAAATCTGAAAATTGTGTTGAACCTGTGATTGAGGATATGGATGGTGTGATTTCTGTGCTGACTGGTGGTTTAGTTTCTACTTGGGTGAATAGACTTAGTGCTTCAAAGTTGACAAGTTTGTTCTCTATACTGCATAAGTTGGTTGTTTACAATTGGCTGCCTTCAACAAATACTACAATTTTTACAAAGGAGCAGGCCGTCCTTTTGTACAAAATTCACATTAAACAGTTTGATCTGGGACAGAAAATATTCAGGAATATGCTGAGCAATACTGGTCCTATCTCTGGGAAAGGGTTGCTTCCCTATCCATGTTTGATCTCCTTATTGCTTGAGGATAAGGATTTTGTTAGGCCAGCAGATGAAACAATCAGCAGCTTTCAAGCAAGCTTCAGAGTTGCTCACACCTTACTCTGTGGACCAATGGTTATTGATGTTCCTTTGCCCGGTGCAAATCCAGCCAACACTGATCAAAACCAACCCTCTGCCTCATATGCTGCTGAAGATGTTAGCAACATTAATGCCAACATGTCACCTGTAGGATCCATCCTTTCTGTCCAACTAACTCCCTCTTATATTCTTGATCAAATCTCTTCTTTTCAGACTAATATTAATAATATTCTGGCAAATGTGGAGAATTTGAAGATAAGAAAAACATTTTGGGAGAGGCTCCTTTCCACTCCAACAGGGGGAGTAGCTCCTGATGTTGATACAACAAATGCTGGGGGAGTGCAGTTCATGGAAGTTGATGTTGATCCAGAAGAACCAGGAAATGCAGCTGTTGCTGAAAATGCTGTTCAAGATGATGCTAACATTCTAAGGCAGACTGTTGATGAGGTGGTTACTAATAAGGTTGGGGTCTCACAATCTATTCCTGATGATGTTCTGAATCCAGATGCTGATATTCAGAGTTAATCTGGGTTAGTGATGATGTTCGAAGTATGGGGGAGCTTATAATGTTCAGTCCTTTCTCTCCTTTACTTCATGTCTTGGAAAAATGAACTCTGTTTTTACTTAAGACTCTGTTTTTATTTTATAAGTTGTAATAGTTGATAGCCTAAAAATAGTTCTTTTCTTAGGCTATTCTGATTCCTGTTTTTTGATAGGTCTAAAGCATTGTTTGTATGCTTTATGAACCTTCTCTCTTAATCATTTATTTTATGCTCTGATTTGTTTTGGTTTATAGTTATCCTTTTGGTCTATAAGCACCTTATGTTGTGCTTTATGTCCAGAAAACTTGTTTTGGTTGATAGTTAACCTTTTGGTCCATAAGCACCTTATGATGTGCTTTATGTCCACAAAACTATCTTTTTACTTGCTTTTATTTTATTTGGTTCGTATAAAAATTTTCATCACTTCTTTTGATGAAAATTTTATCATTTCGTCTACATAACTCTGATCTACTCTAATCAAATTTATTTGATTGTAATCAACATCAGTATGTTGTAGTAGAAAGGCCAAATTGGGGGAGATTGTTGATGTGGACGAAAAATGTTATGCAATGTATTGCCATCATTTTGGACAACATTAGAATTCGCCCTTTCTACTAACTTTCCAAATGATTTATCCATGTTATGTTATTTGTCTAGGCATGGCAGTTGAAGATGTGAAGGTTCCAGAAACGTCAGGCGGTTCCATAGCTTGAGTAAAGGAATATCCACTAACTTGGAAGTTATCAATCATGGGTGGTTATTTTGACGCCCACTACTTGGCTTCATTGTGGAGTGCAGAGCTCAATTATCAATTCTATAAATAGAGCACCATTTCATTATTTTTTGCATGACCGAAAAGTGTAATTTAGAGTTGAACGGATCATGTGTCATTCACTAGATTCTAGGTTATACACAGTTCATCAGAATGTTGGTAACGTTAGTCTCGGCATTGTTCCCAATATTCATTGTTTGATCTAACAATCCGTTCGGCTGAACGTAGACGTGTTAGGTTTTGTTTAGGTCTATTCTTATAGGTCTTGTTTAGATCCTTGTGCGATCTTGTGTAGGTCTTGCGCGGCCTTGAATTTAGGTTTCTTGTGTAAACCTTGTATTTATCTCACTACAAGTTATAGTGAAGTTTTCCTGCTAATGAAGCAGCATAGTCTATACATTTTGTATAGCCTATGAAAATTTTGATATCCCTTTGCAAAAGTGTGCGTTTAAGTCTTCCGTTGTGTAGTGTTGTCTTTTATGTTCTCGACATTTTTAACAACACTTCTCTAAAACATTTTTAATCTCACGCACCAGCTCAGTCATCCAAGTTTCGTGCCAAACTCCTGGCCGGGTTGAAATGTGATTGCCAGAGATTCCGGGACATTTTTTCGAGCAGAGGGTTCATTAGTATTCATGAAGCCCAAATGAGATCCCAACTGAAATTAGTGATTTTAGGGGGGGCAGAGTATGGGAATGTTCCGTTGTATTACAGGGGAACGAAGGCAGGATATGTGAAAAACAACAAAGTCGGGACTGAATATGAGGCCCCAAAAGAGGTGATGGCTTCCTGGAGAGGGCTTGCTCTGTTTACTACTTGGTCAGACAGATTATACATCCACAACCCACAACCGGTAAAATGCGTGACCTTCCATTTTGTTATATTCCATTTCCCATTTCATGTAATCTTGCATCTGTGTTTTTTGGGATGGGTAGTAACTTAAGAATTGGTGATTTAATGGTGCTTAGAGTCATAGTGTACCGCACTGAAAGTTTTGTTATGATGTTAGATTGTATTCCTTAAATTCAAATGAATGGGTGCATGTCCCTGATTTCCCATTTAAGGATCCCTTAGGAATTCCAGGTGTCTGTGTTTCTGGATGTTTACATTGGATTGTAATGAGCAATGGAGATCAATTCATTGCATCGTTTAATCTTGAGACCAGAACTTATCAAAGAATTGTGCTTCCTTCAAATTGTGCAGTAAACAAGGACTTTATGCTTAGGGGCTTGGATGATAATAGGATGGTTATGTTCTGTAGAGATCTTGATGAGGGGAATGTGTTCAAATTGTGGATCTTTGATGACATTTAAAAACCGGACTTGTGGAGGGCAAGAACAATTGTTCTAGACCCGGGGGTTTCATTATTTAATGATCGGTACACTCTAAATCCTTTAGTGTTGATTGATGGGAACGATGAGAAAATACTATGTCAGCTGTTTTTGTTGGGGACTTTCTTCATCTTTAATATGCGAACGAGTACTTATCGTGGGCCGTATTTGAAGAACATGTGGAGGGGGACGTGGGTGTAGGAGTATGTTATTGAAAGCTTGAGGGTGCCTTAGTTGCTGAAGGTTGTTGCTGCATTAAAGATCTTTTTTTTTTTAAGTTGTAGCGGTGATGTGTTGTTTTGTGTATATTGGTAAATGTTTGTTTTGTGCAAATTGGTGAATGATATTATTTCAGGGACAAAGGATGTTAGTTAGATTATTTTGATTTCTTAGATTCTGTAATATGGATATCCTGTGTGCTGTAAATTTAAAACAACATCATCTGATATATTTTTGTTATATACAAATGTAAGGTGTTCATATCTATCTGTTTTCCTTCTTTCTATATATCTATAAGTTATGCAAAGGTGGTAAAAATATATGTGCATATATATTTGGGTCGGTTATAAGTCTTGCCTTCTAAAGAACTGGGCCAAAGAAAAAAAAAATTGGGCAATATGGGCTTGCATAGTATAGGCTTACAAGGAAAATAAATTCAGGTTGTGCAATATAGGCTTGCACATCCTGGGCTTGCACATGATGGGCCTTGCACAGAAAAAAAAAATTGTTCATTGCACGAGTGGGCCTTACACATCCTGGGCCTTGCACATGGTGGACTTGCACAATCTGGGCTTGCACAGAAAAAAAAAATTTGTTCCTTGCACATGTGGGCTTGCACATTCTGGGCCTTGCACAGTCTGGTCTTGCACATTCTGGGCTTGCACATCACCAATTAAATAACAAAAAATAAAATTAATCTTATACTAACATATTTGGTCATTTGCACAACATTAATAAAAAATAGGCCAGTTTCCCCAAAAAAAAAAGGATACATTAGAGTGGAATTGGCCCAGCTCTAAATATATTGATGGCAACAAGCCGTTGGAAACCCAACCTGAGTGCATAACCATTGAACAGATATGAAATGGAAAAATTGCAGCTTTATAGATAAGCACAGGAGGTTACCATTTTACAAGCTCAAGAAATGTTAAAAAATTTACACAAAAAAAAAAAAAAACCTATATAAAGAGTATCATACTTAGTGTGTTGCATAAAACCAGAAATCTTTCATAGCTCATACTCTCTGTCTGCACAGTTGTTGATAGTTTGAGAATGGCACAATCAGGCTCACAGTCAAATAGTGGTACATATCTGAGGTACATAGGTCATTTTGCCGTGCAAGCAACACTCTGGCATCCATTCTGGTTTTCGAATCTCCAAAAAATCCAGGACGATTATTCTACTTTTGCAGACAAAATGATTTCTCACACTATTGCAGTCCAATAGAAGGTGAGCCAACCCAATTTGCACATGGAGACATCTCAAGTCCTGTCAATGAAGATCAAGAATGAAATACAAGGGCCCAAACAAGGAGTAACAAGAGCACATATAAGATAACATTGCCAACATTGTTGGTTGAAAATATAGTGACATTTCAGGTAATAGCTATGTTAGTTTCATTATTGCATCAGCATTAGAAAAAAGTGTGACATTCCTTAGCTATGTTAGTTTCATTGTTTGTAAGCTATTGTAATAGCCCATCTAACATAAACTTGATAATGTAACAGTGGGAAATTCTAGTGTCCTTATTTATTCAATAATTGAAAGTATATTTCTAAGTCAATATTTAGTTCTGATGAATGCAGAGCACTAATATGCTGGAAAATAAAAATGTTGCAAGCATAATGAGGAATTGCAAAAATAAAGATCAGATCTTCAAATAACAAAGCATCAGCAGTGTTTACTAACAGTACAAAATGATGGATTACATTATATAAATATGGGAAATGGAAATCAAATCATGTCACCCAAAAAAAAACTTTGCTCTGCAAAAGAGATCAAAGTTTCATTAGACTGGCTTTATACAAAATAGATGAATAATACCAGTTTTTGTAGTATACCCGAAATATCAAACTTAATACGATAATGAAATGATAGCATCTAAATTCACATTTGTTGAGCTTCGGCTTACTAACCACTGCAAATAAAAAATTCCGGTTATCGCAAACACATGTATGTGTTGATTTATTTTATATGGCATATAACAAAAGTTTGAAAAAATAATATAGAATGGATTGCAAGCAGTGTACCTCTTCAATTGTAGACCCCTGGATTTGAAGTTTGTGCTTTGGTGCATCTTGGATCATGTATTCCACTCTTGCCACATAAACCACATAGTTTTGGTTTCTTTTTGGGATACTCTCCATACGAGGGGTTTCTTAGTTTTTGGGGACAACCAGGTTTCCGCTTAAGAGTTGGTGGAAGCAACTTGGGTTGATCAGCTGGAGGTTCACATTCAAAACTAACAGTATCTGGAATGTGATTTATATCTTCCTTGTAACACAGGATGTACAATGTCGAGTAAAATTACTTATCCACATATGTGAAAATGGATGGGCAGTTCCTTGTTATCACGGTCACAGCATGAACGCACGGAACCCAGTTACAAACCACTGCCAGCATGAACTTTTACGACTCCTCAAATCGACCGTAAATGAAAAGTTGTGACCTAAAAAACACCACTTGGTGACAATGCCACAACCCACGCTTTCCCAGTATCAAACATGTGGTCCCAATCAGTTTGTTTTCTTGGGACAAGTGCAGTAGTCCACTCATTTGCAGCTTTCCTCCTTTTAACAAACCAAGCCGCAATATTCTGACGAATCCAATCTAGTATCTTTGTGATGGGCAATGATCTTGCTTCAACAATCCAAGCATTAAACGATTCTGTGGCATTTGAGGTCATCTCACTATACCTTTTTATGTGAGGTGAATATGCAACTGCCGACTTTTCATAGGGTAGTTGGGCTACCCATTCTTCCGCAATCTTACCTCCTACATGTTTAAACAATTCCATCTTCTGGTTGAAAAGCCGCTCATCAGGTGCATATGCAACTAACCTGAAAAGTTCACTTAGATCCTCTCGTTGATTGTTTGTCCAACCAGATGAAAAATGTCCCTTAAGGTTGTTTAGCAGGTGCCAAAAATAGTAGAAATGGTTGGGTTCCTTGAAGATAGCATTTAGGGCTGAAAGAATGTCGGTATTCCTATCAGATATGTATATAATTTCCCTCTCATGCCAGATATTTTCCTTAATTTTCCTTATAAACCACTCCCAGTTGGAGGTGTTTTCTGCAGATACAAGGGCAAATGCTACTGGAAACAACCCTAGAACACAAAACATGAAAGTCAGACTCATGATAAAAAATATATATGATAAATTATTTTAAAAAACTTACCGTTATTGCCATCTTTTGCAGTTGCCACACGTAGGGTTTCCTTTGCTCGACCCCTAAGGAAGGTGCCATCAATGAATATAATTAGGGAATCCCTAATAAACAATTATATATTTTTATGTAGGCAAGATTTATTATTTTATTATTTTTATAAGAAATAAAAGGCCATAATAACTTCATGAATTAATATTCTTTTAATTTTGGGATTCTTACACAAATTTCAACCTTGTCTTGTTTAATACACTGCGTTGGCCAATTGCGTTTGTTGTTCTTCAGTATGCTTACTTTTCGATTCACTATCTATATTAACTTGATGAAAAGTACTTCTAACTTGTCTCGGAAGTTTGTTAATTTTTTTAATTGTTAATTTTGATCATAATAGACATTGTCTCCACTAATTATTTCGACGATCTTGTGTTATGATTTCAATTGATAGGTTACAATTGAAATGAATTTCAATGTAGATTCTATAATATTAGAGCTATGCTATGAATTTTGATGTAAATTCGATGAATATTAGAGCTAAATTTAGTTTGATGATAAGAAGTAAAAAAAAACACTAATATTTTTTTTATACAATTCGAAGGAAAATTAAAACCTAATCTATTACAAAAATTTGAAGAAGAACCAAAAGATTGCTAGCTTAAGAATATACAATCCAAAAGCTCAACATGAGGACGATTTGAACTTTAGGATTGACATACAGTTGGCAGGAAACTTAAAAACTAATATGCTACACAACTGAAACGAAGAACCACAAGATTCGCTCGTTTAAAAAATCTCCGATCCAAAAGCTCAACATGAGGACGATCCAAATTGCGAAGTGGTATAGCTCTGAATTCCACCACGATTCGATATATGGTAGATGAGAATTATATGAGTATTTATAGAGTTAGAATGTGAAGGTAATAAGATATAATTATGGTGTGAATTAATTACAATTATAAAAAGGGTAAAAAGTAAAAAAATGTAAAAATAAGAAGGAGTGATTGGTGCAAATGATTGGACGATCAAGATCGATTTAGAAAAAAAGATCAACGGCCAAGGAAGTTTGGAGCCAAAACCAAGAATGGTAAAAACAAATAATAGACTCAAATATAAAGTTAATTAAATAAAGCAAATCAAAAGCAAAACAAAAGCAAATTATATATGCAAATTTAAAAGCAATTAAAAGCAAATTTATTGAGAGCATATTTATTTTAGTAAATAATTTATTATACTATGATATTCATTGAGGTATAGGTCAAAATATGATATTCATTGTATCGAGTCAATGTTGTTAATTGAAAAGAGTTATCTAAAAATATTTTGAAGTTTCAATTTATAATTGACTTGACAAAATGAAAAGCTAGCTAAATATGGACAGCATTAAAAAATAATATTTAACATTTATAATTGAATATCAATTAAATGCAAATTGTGAATATATTTATTGATAGTGAAATAAAAAAAAAACGAAAAGAAATTATATAGGCATTTTAGTAATTCAAAAAATTCAAATTTTTTAATTAGTTTAGTTTTTCATAATATCAATTCTTAACTAATTATTTTACTAAGAAAACTCATTTATATGATATTCCTTATTAGTTCAAGTCTATCTCATTAATTGAGAAGGGTCTACAAATATTTTGAAGTTTCTATTTATAATTGAGTTGACTAAAAAACCAAAGCAAATTAAAGGGAAATTATATACACAAATTTAAAGATAATTAAATATTTATTTTAGTAAATTTGTATTTATTAATAGCAAATTAAACAAAAGAAAGCAAATTAAAAGTAATTTATGAAATTAAACGATTGCTAAAATTGGATATATATCACAATTATCATCCTATAATTTAATTTAATTCATTAAATAATAATTGTAGTAATATTTGCTTTACAAACATATATATATATTTGAGTTGACTAAATCTCACATAAGCAGAGTCAACTATTCTTTCTTTTTTCCTATTTATTAGCTAATTTTTAGGAGGTTATATATATATATATATATTACAAATTTTAGTTAATTCATTACGTTGAATTCTGTAACGCCTCAGTTTTCCAAAACGCAATTTCGTCATTCTAGAAACCCTAGTCATCACTTAGTGACTGAAAATCCATACTATTTTTTTTTCTTTTAAATATGAAACACTTTTAATGACATTAAATAGATAGCGGAAGCATATGTTTTGTTAAAAGAATACATGTACAGCGGAAAGATAATTTTTTTGTTATGAAAGACGAAGTGACCATTTTGATGATTGACTATGCTAGGATCTTTATAAAAAGTTTGGCACAAAATAGACTACAAAATAACTATCATTCATTATTATCCAGAGATTTTATAACTGTTCTTCACTTTGGCATATTTCTAAAGTCGTAATAAGAGTTATCATCCTTAACTCCTTTTCTTTTGAAGCATGATAAAATACCAATACAGGAAACCGTATCACTCTTCCACTGGCACGAACTCCACCTCGTCATATCCTGAAAAAGATTTATAAATAGGGGGTGAGATTTGAATTCTCAGTGTGGGCGACATGTACGCTACTATACAGATTGGCAGTACGCAAACGTATCGTTATTGTAAAAACATTTTTCATAGCCACAAAGGCTCATCATTCATCATATAGCCCTCAGGCTCTGTCCACCGTGGCGCCTAGCTACACAAGCCAGACCACT
>JAPKLY010001626.1:0-39163 GCA_026898435.1 Prunella vulgaris
AAAACACATCAAAGCTCACAAGAATTAATCACAACTAATCCAAGTTCTCCACTATCCATGGACAAATAAGGCTCAAAGAGAGGAAAAGTGTGATATTTTGGCTACCAAATAACATATATGCTTAAAAGGCTCAAAATGGCTACCAATGGAGAATTTTTCAAGGTAGGAAATTTTAGGCACAAGTGACTCAATATCAAAGATGACCTTATGCAAGTAGAGATCAAGAGTTAGACTAGAGGCAAGTTCTAGAGCACAATAACTACAATTGACCACACAACCAATGAACAACCGTTTATGCAATTTTCGGTTGAGGTACAAAAGCTCATGGGCTAAAATTTGATCATGCATCATGTCATATCTCATTGTTTTTCATCCCCATTAGCTAATCAACAAGTTCAACACAAACCAAATCATTCACCTCCACAATAAAGATAAGAGTCACATCACCAACTATTCATCTCCTCAACATGCATCTCAACATCAATAAAATCCACCGAAACCACACATCACATACCAACATACAAATAAGCAAATCCATAAGTCACAAGCCAATATCAAAATCAATAATCCCAAAAATTCACCACCATAATAAAACAACATATATAACTCAAGTCATCCACATATCAACCAACAAATATAACTAAGGTGCGCCGGTGCTAATGAGAAAATGAAAAATGACTACTCCCCCCCAAACTTAGACATTGCTAAACAATTCTAAGTTCGGGGAATGGAGTAGTTTACCTCAACTTTGCACCAAGCCTCATTCTTTAAGTCCTTTCCGTAGCTCCATGCTCCTCGTAAGCATCCAACTTTTAACACTCAAACATCAAGTCAAAATTCATTTACAAGTATATATCAACAATTAAGCTCACGATTTCCTTACAAAAATGATATTCAATGAGTTCACAAAAATCGGGTGTGCATCGGTGCAATATTAAAAAAATCATGCAATAAAAAGACAACACCCCCCCAAACTTAGACTTTGCTAAGCTTGTATAAGTCAGAGAGAGGTGTTTGTACCTAAGTTTCCTCAAGCACGTATCTTCTTTTCAAGCTCGAAATCCTCACTGAGCCTCAACACACGACCCCAACACCTACGAAACAAAACAAGAAATAAAATCTAAAGAACAAGAAGCAAAAACTAAAAGAAAGCAAAAAAAGAATGGGTTGCCTCCCATTTAGTGCTAAGTTTAACGTCTTCAAGCCGGACGGAGCTTAAGACGCTCAACTCTCCTCTATAAAGTCCACACAAACATTTCTCAATTGGGATAGTGAAAGGTAATGCTTGATCCGATGTCTATTGACTACGAAGTAGTCATCCTTCCCATTTTTCAACTCAACTTGGCCACTTGGAAACACCTTAACAACTAAGAATGACCCACTCCATCTTGATTTCAATTTCCCCGGGAAAAGCTTCAATCGAGAGTTGAATAAAAGCACTCGATCACCCTCTTGGAACTCTTTTTTCTTAATCCTTTGGTCATGCCAACGCTTGGTCTTCTCTTAGAAAATTTTAGAGCTTTCATAGGCTTTCTCATGAAATTCCTCCAACTCATGAAGTTGGAGAATTCGAGTCTCCCCCACTTTAGCACTATCCCAATTCAAGCGTCGAACGACCCAATAGGCTTTGTGCTCCAACTCCACGGGTAGATGGCATGATTTACCAAAGACTAGTTGATATGGAGACATATTCAACGTAGTCTTGTAGGCCGTACGTACGCCCACAAAGCATCATCAAGATGAATGGCCCAATCCTTCCTATATGTCTTCACCGTTTTCTCCAAAATTTGCTTGATTTGACGGTTTGAGACCTCCACCAACCCATTTGTTTGGGGATGATAGGCCGTAGCAACCTTATGCTTCACCCCATACTTCTCTAGCAACTTCTCCATGATCTTGTTCACAAAGTGTGTTTCTCCATCGCTTATCAAGGCTTTTGGCACTCCAAATCTTGAGAACACATTCTTCTTAAGGAATTGAATCACCACTTTAGCATCATTGGTCTTGGTTGGGATGGCTTCGACCCACTTTAACACATAATCCACACCCACTAGGATATAAAGAAATCCAAAAGATGGTGGAAACGGTCCCATGAAATCCATCCCCCATACATCAAATAACTCGACCTCATGAAGATGGTTAAAGGCATCTCATCTCTCTGGGTGATTTTTCCCATTCTTTGGCATCGATCACATCTTTGAACAAAGGCATGACTATCTTTGAAAAGAGTTGGCCAATAGAACCCGGATTGCAACACTTTCATACCCGTTTTTTACCCTCCAAAGTGTCCGCCACTTGGCATTGAGTGACAATGAGTCAAAATGGCCTCCACTTCTTCTTTTGGCAAGCATCTTCTTATGATAGAATCGACCCCTCTCTTGAACAAAATTGGGTCATCCCACAAGTAACTCATCACATCTCTCAAGAACTTCTTCTTAGCATAAAATGGCGTGTCATTTGGAAGCTTCCCACTAGCAAGGAAATTGGTATAATCCGCATACCATGGGATTTCTACACCAACCTTCATCATCAGATTCAACTCAACTTTCTCAAAACTCTCTACTCCCAAAAGCTTTTCATCCGAAAACTCCTCTTGTACCTCCCCATCTAAATCAACAAAGCCTTTCTCTCTTTCAATCCTAGACAAGTGATCTGCAATTACGTTCTCGCTCCCCTTCTTATCCCGGATCTCAATGTCGAACTCTTACAAAAGTAACACCCACCGGATTAGTCTTGGCTTAGCATCCTTCTTACTTATCAAATACTTGATTACGGAGTGATCGGTGTACACAATTGTCCTCCCCCCAATGATATAAGGGCGAAACTTATCCACGGCATAGACAACCGCTAGCAACTCCTTCTCGGTGGTTGTGTAATTTGCTTGAGCCGTATTGAATGTCTTTGAGGCATAGTAAATGGCTCGAAACTTCTTCTCACAGATTTGGCCTAGCACCACTCCCATTGCGTAGTCGATTGCATCACACATTAAAACGAATTATTCCTTCCAATCCGGACTTACCAATATGGGAGATGATATCAAGGCTTCCTTGAGAGCCCTAAAAGAAGACAAACACTCATCATTAAAAATAAATGGAACATCTTTTTCTAACAAATGTGAAAGAGGTTTTGAAAGTTTAGAAAAATCCCTTATAAACCGGCGGTAGAAACCCGCATGTCCAAGGAATGAAAGTATGCCTTTCTCATTTGAAGGGGGAGGCAATCTCTCAATAGCCACCACCTTAGCATGATCTACTTGCAACCTTTTTGCGGAGACATGATGACCTAAAACAATCCCGTCATTCACCATAAAGTGACATTTCTCCCAATTGAGAACAAGGTTAGTATCCTCACATCTTTGCAACACAATATCCAAATTATATAAGCAATTTTGAAATGAATCTCCAAAAACTGAAAAATCATCCATAAAAACCTCCATGATGTTTTCAATGAGGCCATGAAAAATCGACATCATACAACGTTGGAAGGTAGTCGGGGCATTACAAAGCCCAAATGGCATCCTTCTCCATGCAAAAATTCCATATGAAGATGTAAAAGAGGTATTTTCCTTTGGTGCAATCATGATTTTGATTGTAACCGGAGTATCCGTCCAAGAAACAATAATGAGAAAATTCACAAAGTCTATCCAACATTTGATCCATGAAAGGCAATGGAAAGTGATCTTTGCAAGTAGCTTTGTTCAATTCACGATAATCCACACAAACCCTCCAACCGGTGGCTATCCTAGTGGCAATCAACTCATCATTTTCACTTTTTACAACCATCATTCCCCCCTTCTTAGAAACCACATGCAAAGGTGACACCCACTCACTATCGCTAATAGGAAATATCATGTTAGAATCTAAGAATTTTATGATCTCTTTCCTAATAACTTCTTGCATGATAGGGTTCACTCTTCTTTGACTTTGAACAATTGATTTCTTATCTTTCTCAAGACGAATTCGATGCATGCAAATAGATGGATTAATGCCTTTTATATCACTAATTGATCATCCTATTGCCGTTTTATGCTTTCTAAGAACATCAAGGAGTGCATGCAATTCACTATCACTAAGGGATGAAGACACAATTACCGGATATTTGTCACCTTCAAGAAAAGCATACTTCAAGTGATCCGGTAAAGGCTTTAGTCCTTCTTTCTTTTCTTCTTGTGGCACTCCCTCCATGGGTTCTCTCAAAGGTAAGAATGGGATCTTCCTCCCCCAAACTTCGCTTGCTTCCTCTTTCTCGACTTGATTCCTATCATCATAATCAAAAGAAATATCATCATCAACAATATCATAAAGAGGATTAGTGAAGATATTAGGATAAAAAGGGTCAAGAGATTGCTCATTGATTTCTTTGACACAATGGTCAATGATGTCAATTGATTTGCACTCTAGCTCATCCGAGGGATGCTTCATTGCATTGTAGTTATCAAAAGTAACTTCCTCTTTGTCAAGCTTCAAGGTAAGCTTCCTCGTGAACATATTCACTACCACTCGAGCCGTAGCTAGAAAAGGTCTTCCCAAAATCAAAGGTACTAAATCGTCCTCCTCCATATCCAACACTACAAAATCCACCGGGAAAATGAATTTATCCACCTTAACTAACACATCTTCAACTATCCCCTTAGGATATGTGAAAGATCGACCCGCTAGTTGAAGAGTCATGTTAGTAGGCTTGATCTCCCCTATCTTCAATCGGTTGAATATGGATAAGGGCATGAGGTTGATGCTCGCCCCTAGGTCACACAAGGTTTTCCTCTTTTCCTTGTTGCTCAATTCACACAAGAGAGTGAAACTTCCGTGGTCCTTCAATTTTTATGGCAACCTATTTTGTAGCAAAGCACTACACTCAATCGTTAGGTTCACTGTCTCCCCTTCATCAATTCTTCTCTTCTTGGAAATGAGATCTTTGAGAAACTTAGTATATGTGGGCATCTCCTCCAATGCTTCAAGTAAAGTGACATTGATAGTCACCTTTTTGAACACCTCCAAGAATTTTGAGAACTTTTCATCTAGCTTCTTCTTCATAAAGCGTTGAGGAAAAGGTGGTGGAATGGGGGTTTTAGGAATTCCCCACTCAACACACACTATTTCCTCTCCTTTCTTCTTTGCATCTTTTGTTCTTCTCCATTTGGGGACCCATTTCTCTATCTCTTTTCCTCAATCTTCTCTTCTTTCTCACTTGGCTCTTCAATAGCCTCTTGCACATCAATCATCTCAAAATCTTCCTCTTTTTCCTTCTCTTCAACCGCTTCCTTCACTCCATCATCATCTTCCACGGGCATACTTGGGCCCTCATAATTCGTTCCACTCCTCAAGTTTATAGCTTTACAATGCTCTTTTGGGTTCACCTCCGTTGTAGAAGGAAATTTCCCTTTCTCTCCACTTCCACTTGAAGATGCCACTTGGCCAATTTGAAACTCTAGATTCTTCAATTGATTCATCATAGAACTCATCGCATTTGGCAATTGACTAAGTGGAGCAAGTAAGTTCATTTGCTCTTCCAACTTGTGAAACCTAGCCTCAATCTTAACATTGTTTTGTTGAGTTTCTTTCATGAAATGGCTAACGGAATCCTCAAAGTTAGGCCTTTCTTCATTGTTGGGAGCACGAGCACCCGGATCAAAACCCGGTGGAACTGTTAATGCGGCTTTTGGGTTTGAGTATGAAAAGTTTTCATGTTTTCGGAAGTTTTGGTTGTAAGAGTTGGTGTTTTGGAATTGAGGTTGAGGTTGGGCTTGGGGTGGAAAGGGTGGGTGTTGAGTGTTTTGGTATCGGTTTTGGTATGGTTGAGGATTTGGGTTAGGGTATGGTTGGTTTCCTTGGAAGTTACCTTGGAAATTCCCTTGGTTGTACAGTTGCTTTCCCATGAAGTTAGACTCCTCAACTTGCTCAAAATTTGTAGGCATCTCAACATTGCATCCCATCATCCCTTTCTTTTGCCCTTCCGCGATATTATCTACCTTAGCCATCAATAATTTCATTATCGTGGCCAAAGATTGAACCGTTTCGGTTCCCTCAAGTTGAGCAACTCTTTGTAAAGCACCTCTCTCAATATACCAACTAGCCGTGTTGCTCATAATATCATCAATTAAGTCAATGGCTTCTCTCTCGGTCTTATTGAATAAGGAGCCTCCGGCCGATGAATCGAGCTTGCTCCTTGCTAAATCATTGCATCTATAGTAAAAGAAACTCACTATTTGCTCATCCACACACCCGTGTTGTGGACACTTCCTCAAGAGACTATTATATCGCTCCCAAGCTTCATGCATATCCTCCCCCTCTTGTTGACGAAATCCACCAATTAGTGTCTTCCATTGAAGAGTCATGGATGGAGGGAAAAATTTCAATAAGAACCTCTTGCTTTAAAACTTCCCAAGAATCAAGGCTATTTTTAGGAAAAGATGCAACCCAATCCTTGGCTCGATCTTTAAGAGTGAAGTTGAATAATTGAGCTCTCCATGCATCTCCACTAACTCCATTCATCTTTACCGTGTCGGCATACTCCAAGAATTGAGCTATGTGATGATTTGGATCCTCCCTCGGGTGTCCTCCATATTGCCTCTTTTGAAGGAAATCGAGAAGGGCCGACTTTATCTCAAAGTTGTTAGCCGCCAAAGGTGGACGAGCTATCCCATCATTGTGATTTTGAACCGGTGGTTCAAAGAACTCTCGAATAGGCCTCCTTCTCGGATTTTCTTGATTTGGGACTTGATTAGGGGCTTCACCCCCTTGGTTGTTGTTGTTGTTCATAGCTACCCTTGCTCTAGCTTGAGCTCTCCTATGATTTCTCTTTCGATTTCTTCTTCTAGCGGTGGCTTAGATCTCCAAGTTCAATGGAATGATTTCATCACCATGAGCTCTTATGTTCATGCACACCTAAAAAACAATAAAATTAAAGTGAGATCACAAAAGAGTCAAAATAGAACAATAACAATGCAATAAAAATAAAGACACTATCAATCAAGTTCAACTAGAACTAAGTTACACCTAAGCCGACCTAATCCCCGGCAACGGCGCCATAAACTTGTCACGTGTTTTACAACACTTACTTCTCAAGTATAAGAAGTTCGTGTAGTACTAGTAAGTGCCCGGTTAAAATTATCAATCTACGGGATTAGTGGCTAATGTAGCCCTAGAACTATATGTCGGCGCTTGATTGTAGTGTAAATGACTTGATCCCCAATTATCTAAATGCAACAATCTAAACTTAAAACGATCAACTAGATATAAGCAATTAAAATGAAACTCAAGAAATTACTAAATAAGACAACTAAAATTATCAAGCAAGTAGAAATCAACAAAGATAACAAGATGAGAAAGATGTGTTCGGGTGTTTTTCTTTATGGGGTAATCAATTGATGGGTCGACAAGTTCATTTATCCTTTTTGTCGGTCAAAGATAGGAGCAATCACGTAAAATAACACATTAAACCGTACTGGATAAGCCTAGGATTAACGCATCAATTAAGCATGTAGATTGTTATAGGAATAGTTCACCCTTTCCCACCCGGGTAATCACACAAGGCTAAGAAAAATCCTAGCGTGCTTTTCCACTCGTATACTAAGGTGCCCCACCTTTGGTCCCCTCACTAATTACCTAAATTTTAATTCAATCAATTAATGTAGATTAATGAATTTTCTAATGTAATTACCCAACTCTCGTTGCAATAACACAATATACACTCAATCACCTAATTAAACTCACACCCATACAAAATAATATGTCTATCCAACTCTCGTTGCAACAAATAATCAACTAATATGAATTAAAAGAGCAAAATCATGCAAATGATCTAACAATCCTCATTAATATAATCATCCAACCTTCAATTAGGATAAAATCACAAAATATCACCACTAATCAATCACCCACATAATTCCAAACACCCAAACACTAACAATTTAGCCAAGCATAATCATATTAAATAAACCCATGATAAAGAAAAAATAATAATCCATAGACATTAAGATCAAACCAACAAAATTAAAAATAAAGGATAGATATCACCTAATTGGAGTGCAACACAACTTAAATCTTCAATAATTCTCGAATTTCAACAAAATTTACCAAAGAAAGCATTAAACCCTAGCTAGTGTGTGTTTGAGTGTGTGTAAGGATGAGAGGAAAAAAAAATCAGAGTGTTAATCCTCCTTCTGACGCGTTCTGTGCGTGAATGTCTTCTACCCAAGAAATCGGCTGCTGCCCCTTTTTTTTTATCCTCTATCCTGGGCTTCTTTAACATTTATAAGTAAATGAGATGTTGGGCCTCAGAGTTAAAAAGCCCAAAATAAATTTCTAAAAATTTCTTCCAGCACGGTTTGGAAGGGTAGCACAGATCGAATAAAATGGGCAAGCCATGCATAAATCTTCGGCATTATACAATCGGTTTGCCACTTTCAGCACGGGTCGTGCTATTGAGCATGACCCGTGCATAATTCTTCGAATTTGGTTGTTCGGACAACCTTTTTCAGCACTAGTGAGGCAACATTTCAAGCACGAGTCCAAGTAGAAAGGAATGCAGGGGTGGCTGAAAATGAAAACATTTTTACCTCATTTTAGCGTTTGTTCAAGTGACGAGAAATTCTTCAAATAGTGGGTACCCTTCTCTCTTCTTCTTCTTCTGACGGGGCAGCAGTGGAGTTGGGTACTGAGGTAGAGCTTCTTCATTTTTTAACTAGAATTTTCGATGACCGGCAAGTGGCGGCAGCTTTGGGCTGTTGGCAGAAATTCCGGCATGAGGCGGCTTCTGACTTCAGGTGAGAATGGCATCTCCGGCGAGTGGTGGCTATGCGTCAGGCTTGGCATACTCTGTTCCAGCGGTGGAATTCCAGGTTCCTGGCTGTTGGCAGAGGCGGTGCGGAAGCTTGAATTCCGGCGAGAGGTGAGTGGATTGATTTCCAATTTCATTTTCTCCGACGGGATGGTTGTTGCTGTGGCAAACTCCGGTGAATTTCTTGTCTTGAGCAGTGGGCTGTGCGTATTTCTGGCGCTGAGAACAGAGGACAATGGCGAGGATGGCATTGGTGTGGTGGTCGGCGGTTTTGATCCATTTTTACAGCTGTTGGTGGTTTGTTCAAGATGATGAGGAGTGGTTTAAGGACATCCACGTTTCCTCTTCTTTTAATTCAAAGTCAAAACCTGCATTTTTAATACAACATGTATTATCACATTATTTTGTAATTGGGCCCTAATTCAATGGATTCTTAACTTGGGCCTTCACAATTCAATAGCATGCACCATTTTAATTAATTACATTAGGCAGCAAGTTATAATAAAAAATAGAGCCCAATTCAATCTTTTCCAACTTGATCCAATTAATTACTTTGAGAGGTATTTTTCTCCATTAATCACAATTTTCTACAAAATAAATACTAAACACCTCTCTCAACAATTAAGCACAAATGATCCAATTAATGTAATTAAATGTAAGAAATCTGATCAAATTAGGCATCAAAAGCACACAAATTTCAAGCAAAAATCACACTAATCACAGAGCCAACTTGAGTGCTTCTTCAGAGGTTCCATTTTGTTCTTCCAGGGCAGCCACCAAATCCATAAAATACAATGACTGCTTTGAAGGGAAAGACATTTGTGAAGAAATCAGATGTGGATGGTGGCAGTGGTGGTGCCCCAAATCTCAATCCCGTTATTAAAGAAAACTCGACGGGACCGAACACAACTTCAGTACCATTAAACTGAAAATTTATTCCATGGCTTGATTCGGTGTTTTCTTGTTTGAAGAGCAGATTGTATAGTAGTTGTCCTTGAAATTGTAGTCTATTTATCCCAAGAAACTGACCAAAACATGAATCCTACAACCTACGCAGATTTTCGGTGCTGAGACATCTTTTAATAGTGTCAATGACAAATACGATATCAGCCCGAGTATTTAATTTTACCATTTAAATATGTAAATAATATAAAATCACTGTCACTCACAGTAGTTATGAACACTAGTAGACAAAATAAGCACAAAAAGCATAAAAGAGAATCAAATGATTATCACAAAAATACAAAACATACACAATCTCACAACAATACACATACCAAAAGCCAGCAAATACTCTAACTTAATCATGATTTTGAAGAGAAATTAAGTTCCACATTAACAATATTACTAATAATATAGGTGAGGATAAGATTTGCAAGTTTGATATTTTATCAACCAGCTGTCTTAGATTGTTTATTTACTTCTTCATTTCTTCTTGTGTTACTTTCTCTTTCTTTCTTATCATTCCATGAACTTTATCCTCAGCTGCTCAAAATTATTGACAAATGTTTGTGAACAATTCAGAGTGTGATGCGAACTCAATTTCTTATCCTCACCTGTATTATTACTAATACTATTAATGTGGAACTCAATTTCTCTTCTTCCTTTCTTATCCTCATCTGTATTACTAATACTATTAATGTGGAACTTAATTTCTCTTCAAAATCACGGTAATGTGAAGCTGACAATACAGATAACAACACCAATGAGACAACATAAGTGACAATTAGAATGAGTTTCTAGACTGGGAACATGTTCAATACAATATGGGCTACCACTATAACTATAATCCAGAATACTAAGTTACAGCTCCGATTAAAATGATTTTAAGAAGGCAACATAACATCTAGCTAGAAGAGGAGTTGCCATATATATCACGATAACAACCTAATCGGCGGAACTCTAATAAATCGACAAACAACCTAATTGGCGGAACTATAATAAATCGATAAACAACCTAATAAATCATTTCTCCATTGAACTCTAATTCTTTTCATAGATGTAAAACCGACAAACAACCTTGCGAAAAAAAGGAGCTAACCTGAACAGAGGCGTTGAATAGGAAGGAGCTACACAGGCCTGAATCGGAAGGAGCGACAGAGGCCTGAATTGGAAGGGGCATCGGCGGCATTTTCTATGGGATTTGGGAACCGGATGCCATCGAAATTGGAAATAGCGTGCAGCGGCGATGGCATCAAAATCGGACGGGGATGGAAAGGTTTTGGGCTTATGATGATTTACGGGCCAAATAAATATACAACTTGGGAAGCTCATATCCAAAGTTTTTAAAATTAGTATGGGCCGAAAAGAATTTATATATTGGGCCAAATAACTAAGTGTAGTAGCATCATATAATTACCTTATTAAATAAATAAGTGTTGTAGTCTGACTAGACTCTATTTTAGTCAACTATTCTATTCATATTATGATGATTATGTGAACCACTATCCTGACAAGCAGTGAAGATTCCTAATTCGTGGTGTATAATTATAAACTGTTCAAAGCATGAGAAATGATGAAGAATCTTGTACACTATGCTAGTTTGGTGTCATGTAGTGTATGTCAATTAATAGTGAATTATTATTTCACATTATATTGCCAACTATATATAAACGTGATTCAGATGATGGTTATTCATACAATATTACATCCGTGTAAAAATACATACAAAATGTTATTCCACCGAATTCGTCCTCCGTAAGAGAATTTTTTTTATAATGGCAACTGGACCTACGAGATGGACGTAGTCTTCATTGATGCTTTGATCCAGCAGAAGAAATATGGAGCATTTATTGAAAGAGATACAGTGAACTTCAATGCAATTGTAAATTCTATTCCAGTTGTTAACTCAACCTTGCATAAATCTGTCACATGGAATGATGCTCATAACTGGATACGTGAACTACAGAGTCGTCACAACACTTTTAACCAACTGATTTACAATCCATGTGTGACGTGGGAAAGAAAGAGCAATGAAGTTCACACTTTGGATTGCTATTGGGATTTTATGTTCGAGGTGTAATGTAGTGGTATTTTAATCTTATTTCCAATTTAGTCATATATTTAATTTTTTACTTGAATTTATCAGTAATGCAATGGAGTGGAAGCTTATTACCACAAAGGCGAACTACTGTACTCTAAAATGGTCGTCCTTTTTGGTGAAGAAATTAACCCCAACAACACTTCACTGTCTAAAAAATGGTCATCCTTTCTAGTGGGACACCTTCGAGCTCCAACACGAAGTCGACAAAGAAGGGTGATAAGAAAAAGAAGGATAGCGATTGAGGGATGTGTAATGTGTTTGTGTGTTCTGAAAGTGTCAAACAATGACACATGTTATGTTGTTTAACAATTCCAGTTATTTTTTATGTTAAATGGTTGCAACTAGGATTTTCGTATTTTGGTATTTGGGTATGTTTAAGTATTGTACTGAGATGTTTTACCTTATTTATCAAATTTAAGTTAGTATTAAAATTATTTTTGCACAAGTTTTTTTATAAATAAAAAAAAATCACTACTTAAATAAAAGACACATATGTAATATGCACACTTAGATTATGTTTCATTGAAATAAACACTCAAGATCATACATGATAAATTACCTACAAATATTAAAATAGTAGAAACACTAGATTACGAGAAACCTTACTACACGATATCCTAACTAGGGGTAGACACTCTAATTATGCAAACCAACCTAAGTTGACATAATATTAATATTAAGTAAGAAATACAATCCATGAAACATGACATATGACTACCAAGTTGTTTAATTTTCTCTAGATAAATGGATGATCATTCATTTGGGCTTGTAGAAGCACAAGAGTTGGATGATTAGTCATTCGGCGAAGTCACACAGAAGTTTGACCTAGATAGAAAGGTGTCTGTTGGAGGAAATTGAGGTTGATGTGCAGATGCCAAAGAAGTGGTGGGATTAAATGATTGGAATAACCCACCAGATATCCTCTGTTTAGTAGCAGTGGATATGACATCTTCATCATCTAAGTCTGGCACAACTAAGTTCTCCGTGTCTGTCGGAGTAGGGACAACTTCATCATCGCTTGGTTCCCCGAACAACAATGTCAGGGATGAGAAAAAATGTCCGCCTTCACGTATATAATCCAAAGCAAGTCGATCACTCTAACAAAAATAAATATTAGCAAACTCACATATAATTAAATTCTTTGTAATGAACCAAAATTATTAAAAAAAACTCGAACCTTCACCATCTGCCGCCATTGGTCTTTGGATGCTCGTATTTTATTAGTATTTGGATCCCATGTGAAACCAACGGTCTCTTGACATTTTTTGAATGTATCATACCTCTGTCCAAGATACGCAACACGTATCTGTACATCTTCAAAGGACACTATTTTCTGAAACACCTCATTCACAGTTTGTATGGCAATTCTTACTGCCTCAACATTTATTGTTGCTCGACCATTCCAATATCCTTGATTTTGTTTCATCACCAAAGCGTTGACGAAACATGATTCCATTTCGTAGGTCCATTTTCCATCATACAAAATTTCAGCTTGAGTAGGGAATTTGAGTGGAGGCATATTTTTTTTAAGTTTGAATAATTGTTGGTTGTATATGCTGCATTTGTCTAATCTTATATTTATAGTACTCCAATATTTTACATACACTATGCTACATTCACTTGGGGACAAATTTTACTAAGGTAAAAATTCTTGTGAATTTTTTTGAATTGAACGACTGATTAATATTATTGGTCTCTTTAGGTTAGTGTAGTAGACACTTTAAAAAAAAATGTTAGTTGTACTTTTTTTCTTTAAAAACGACAAATACATATTTGCCAATTTCATTAAAGATGAAATTCAATTTGCCAACTTTATATGACTTTGATGTGCCAACTCACAGAAAAAATTATACCTGAATGACAAGTCTTTAACAATTCATTGTCACGTCTCCAGCTAAAGATATATGCATGCGCACTTTGTAAAAAAATCTTACATTTTTATCACATTTTCTGATAGGCAATGTTGTGATGTATCTCTCAACTACTAATCTGACAAACACACTAAAAACACTAAAGATGCCTGACATTGTGGTGTATTATTATGAATAGTCTAAAGCATGGGAAATAATGAAGAATCTACAATACTATATACATGAATGACTACTCAGTGACGATTGAAATGAAAGGTGCATGCGCAATAGTTGAATAACAAACACTGATTTCGTATGGTGTGTTACAGTGTACGTCAATTAGAATTGAAAATAATTATGTTACAGTATATTGCCAATTATAAATATAGCTTAGATGATGGACATTCATCCATTCTCAATATATCTCTGTACAAATACATAAAAAAATGGTATTCCCTCGGATTCCCCCCAAGAAGCATTTCTGTATAATGGTAACTGGAGCTACGAGATGGACGTAATCTTTATTGATGCTTTGATCCAGCATAAGGAAATGTGAGAATGGTTTGGAAGGGATGAAGTGAACTTATATTGTCGTTCGAAAACTATGTATGAATTAATGTGGTTTTTGAATTGTGGAGATATTTTATGATGATTACATTTCTATTGGTTCTTAATATATGGCATGAAAAATATGTATATATAATATTAATAAGCTACGATAACATAAATTAAAAAAAGAATAAAATATAGTTTTAACAACGGATTATATTTAAGACAAGGGGTATATACTGTTGTTGTAAATATTTAAGACAACGGGTATAAAAAGTAAAAATTACGGACAAAATGTGTTGTCGTAGGTATTTACCACAACGATTTTAAAACTCTATAACAACGGTTATACACCGTTGTCGTAAATACTTAAGACAACGGGTATAACAAGTAAACATTACGGACAAAACGCAATGTCGTAGGTATTTACCACAACGGTTTTAAAATTCTATAACAACCGTTAAACCCCGTTGTCGTAAATACTTAAGACAACGGGTATAAAAGGTAAACACAACGGTAGTTATCAGTTGTCATATGTTAAGACAACAGTTAATAAACAGTAAAGACAACGGTATTCACCGTTGTCATAAATACTTAAGACAACGATGAGAAACCAGTTGTCAAAAGTCTGGACCTACCACAATGAGTCGATCCACAACGGTGGAAAAACACTTACGATAATGGGGAATCCCCGTTGTCGTAGCCCTTTTCTAGCATAGTGTTGCAAGCAATTGTAAATGCTATTGCAGTTATAAACTCAACTTTTCACAAATTGGTCACGTGGAATGAGGCTTATGACCGGAAATGCGAACTTCAGTGCCGTCACGACACTTTCACAGATCTGATCTACAATCCACTAGTGGTGTATGACAGTGGGACCAACAAAATTGACACTACGCGTAAGCGTTGGCAATTCTTGTTCAAGGTGGAGTCTTTTTTATATTATATTTACAATTTAGAATTTCAACTAATTTGTTAATTCAATGTATCAGGAATACCATGGAGCTAAAACTTACTACCACAAAGGGGAACCACTGTACTCTAAAATGGTCATTCTTTTTGGTAAAGAAACTGATGCAACTAATGACGCTGGTCGTACATTGAAGCCTAGAGAAAAACTAATTTCTGTCTCTTCTGACGAAGAACCAATTACCTTACCATCAACGAACTCCCACCGCACAACCCGAGTACGATTGTTTGGTGAAAATGCAGGGACATCATCGAGCTCTAGTAGGATGTCTATAAAGAAGGGTGATAAGTGAATGCGTTGCATTATTGACGAGTATGTACTGAGATGGGAAGTATGTGGCTTATGTTATTTTGTAATCTCGTTCATGTTCAACGGTTGTATTTATGATGACTGACTAAGTAATCAAAGAATTAGGAAGTGTTTGTGATGGTTTGTTATTTTTACTTTGTTAATTGTTGATTTATACTCTATTGTACCTATTCATTGTTGACATCAAATAAATTTACAAAAACACAGCACAATTATTGACAATAACATAAGCACAAACAATTATCATTAAACACGACCAACAAGAAGATCAAACACAGACTATGGTGATCCATCTCACAACATCATTACACTTCATGTCTTAATTATTTTAAAACAAACAACATAACACAACATAACACAAATACGCATACAACAACACTTCATGTCTTCATGGTCAAACTGATTTGTTAGTTCCAATCCTCATCAGATGTGTCCTCTTGCATTGTGTTTGAATTAGGCATTTTAGTTGGTGTAGCAGCGGTATTTGGTTCTATGATTATTAGTGCATTGGGGCTGATGGTAATGGCGTCATTCTCGACATTCGACCCAGTGTGAAATAATTTCTTCAAAGAGTAGAACATTGCATCACCGTTGTGGTAAAAAGTCTTTGTGAACTCGTTAAGCTACAAATAAAAGTAAATATAGTGTCACAATTTAAAGTAAATTATTAAAAACAAAATCAATTTACTGCTTGAGTAAATACCTGGAATAATTCTTCCTAAACTGCCTAATCAGCATACACATCATTGTACCGTTGGTCCCATTCAACATCTTTGTGCTCGAGGACAAAACTTAAGGTCTCGTACCTCTTTTTCAGCAAGTTGATCAGCGACATAGCATCATCCCATGAAAAACTTTTTTTCATCATGGCATTCACAAAGTCCAGTGCATCCTCGTTATCTAGTGTGTTCTCACCATTAACAACCCAAGTACCTTGTGTTACACAATTGATCAACAGCCGAATGAAGACATTAACCGTCTCCTCGGTCCAGTTACCCGTGTAAAAGAAAATTTCTTATGGCAAAGGTACTTGGAAACACATCTTGAATGTGATGAGCTACAATATGGTGCCCAAGCTTGCATTATATAGAATCAACATCAAACTAATTTAATGTTGTAATTAATTTAAACCTAACAACAGACCATCCCAAAACACAGAGCATCATCCTAAGAAGATTGTGTTATAATATGAAAACAATGAGGCAATACACATTTTCTTTAAAAAGTTCTGCCCAAGTTGGCAAACGCTTAGAAATGAGTTGGCAACTACACAACTGACTATATAAGGCCATGTGCCACATTAATTGAACAATCAATCATCAACAAGTGACAAAACTATAAACGAGATGCAATGTGGAAATTTACTATGAAATGATATATATGAAATAAGCAAACAATCGAAACTTAAAGGGTAAAATAGATACCAAATAGAATCAAACATACATATACCTTATTTATATCTTGACAAACATGGGAAACCACTAGGTATGTATAAATAAAACTAGGACACCAAAAACTATAAAATGATACTATGTAATAGCTTCAACTATTTAACATGTCATTCATCTTACTTCTCTCAGTGTTTGGAAAACAGGTAAAAGTTCAAATACTTTCTAATGGAGCTGCGTACCATGAGAAATAAATAAAATTCACATTTTAATTTGTTCATGACCGTAACAGAGTACGTCTTTACTTAAGGTTGTGCAATGATACATTTTAGCTCTATGACTTTGACATACGACATTCAACAGCAAAAGAAAAATGGAAAAAGGACCCATGTATTGTGTTATGCTTGTGGATTCAAAGACAGATATATCAGTAGGGTATGGACCATTTACATGGACCTTACACAAAGAATCAAAGGCTAGAACATTGTCCTAATTGTTTGCAAATGATATCTATTTCATTTAGACATTTTATCAAACACTTGGTGGGTGTCTAATTGTATATATTCACTTACCTATAATTTTTCATTCTACATTCTCACAATAGAAACTTACAACATAAAACAACAATTAACTGTTATTTCATAAAATCCATGATCAATTGCAGAAAATTATACATAAAGGTCTCGATTGATGGCATCAATAATTTCTTTCACCGTATAGTTTGAAAAACGAGAGGAGTTCAATATTAAACTCATCAATACAAGAGTTACCTTTCTTGTGGTAAGAGGCGGAACTAGCATGGCGTGGATGCGGGTAACGTCGACGTGAGGGCTTCGGAGGGAGGGCTTGACGCGGTGGGTGTGGCGTGGAGGCGGGTAACATCGATCGGAGGGCGTCGGAGGGAGGGCTTGACGCGGTGAGCATCGCGTCGGAGGCATCGTCGAATGTGAAGAATTGGTTCGGTGAAGAACCGATTTGGGGTTTGAAGAGAAAAAAACAATTTGGGGGCTGAAGAGAAAAAACTATTTGGGGGAGGAGAATACCTAGATATTTCTGATTAATTAAGGTAACTAATTAGGAATAAATTAGGAAAATTATTTATTTAAGTATATGATTAAGTTATTGGGATGCCCATGTTTGGATGGAGGGATAAGGGGTACAATGTATAATTCACCTTCAATTTGGGCATTTTTGAAAAAAATTTAGATGGGCATAATAAGTATTGCCCACATGAGAATGAACAATTTTGTGTATTTTCACTAATTTTTTATGTGTACATAATATGTTTTAGGCGCAGTTGGAGGCACACATTATCCCCATATAATTTACATAATATGAGGCGTTGGAAGAGTATAAGTTCATGTCCAATGTAGCAACTGACATGCTTGTGCTTAATTTGACATTAATTTGGCATGCATTTGGGAATATGTTGATATTGTCGTGGTGGTCCTAATTTGAGGTATTTTCATGAGCCTCGAATGTCCGTAGTTGAATCATGGCTCCACATTTTTGCACAGCGTATGGATAGGAACAATAAAGGATTAATCGTGTCCAATAAAATTAATTGTGAGAAATTAAAAAGAAATGGGAGATGTATAATGTGCTACATTCAATGTACCCAAAGAAAACAACCATTAATTTTCACAACATTATAATGGCTTACTAACAAGATTATATCTTAAATTTATCAACGACTGAGCTCTTTACACGCTAAATGCACGATACAACTTAAATATACTTTTAAATATTGTTATTTTAATTAAAAATTGCAATTACTTTCACAAAATATATATAATTGTTTTCACTTACACTTTTTAATAAAAATAACTATATTTTTCAATATTCAACATTTTATATTTAAATCAACTGTACATTATCTTGATGTTCTACTCTATGTTTTACATTTTAGATTTATAATATGTGAATGGAAAAAAAATCAAAAGACTTTATATTCCATGTCACATGTGTTAATGTAAATATTCATTTATTTGATCAGACAATTATATTTATAAACTAATTAATATCATAATATTAATATTAATTTAATAGAACAATGACATCACTATCTTGAAATTAAATAAGTTTTGACAGGAGAATACCTTTTCTATAATCTTATTAGATCGTCTCTCAAATTGGATAATATATATGTAAGCGAATAATATGCACTTCATAATTTGTCACAATTCTTGTCTAATATTTACACCGTACGTCTCACACTAGAATTTAGTTAGACGCAATTAAATGAGAGCTAGCGACAATATATATATAATTGATGTGGAAAGAAGATTAATTAATTAACCTGCAGCGATCGATCAACAAGGTATCTGATCTATGAACCATATCATAATATTGATAGGGAGCTCCACTAGCAATAAAGCAAAATGGCCTATTGCAACGCAACATATGCAGCAAGGGCACAAACAGCTCAGCACACTCCTATAGTTTTACAACACCATATATAAAAATTAATATATATATATAGATCCTGAAAATTAATGTGTAAATAAAATAATATCCAACAGACGTAAAAATCAAGAAAATAAATTACACCTCTAAATTAAAGACTAATGGGATTATAATTAAGCAACTAAATTAATTAATTTGAGAAAAAATGCAATAGAACTAATCAATCCATCTCTCTCACAATTTAAATGGCATCATGCGCTAAAGGTATACATTGTTGATAGGGACAACATAAATTTAATTTGTTAAATTAATATACTCATAATAAGAACTAGTGGTGGACCCAGAAATTTTTGCTTAGAAGCAATGGTACATTGTCATTATGCCTAATTCTTTTACAAAATTTCAGTGTACCCGTTTGCCATGCATGCATAGGTTCATAATTCAAGATCCTATATATATACTAATTAATGTAAAAGCCAATTCTTATAAAAGAAATATCATAAGGAATGTACAAAAAGAATAAGTGGCCGCTTGGTTGAGGGTAATGAAGGTGGAGAATAGAAATAAATGAAGATTAATGAGGATTCATTTTCATTAGCAGTGTTTAATATTAAAAATATATTAAAAAGAAGGGTGCATAGTAATTACCCCTTAATAATATTCATTACTATTACCATTTTAAATTTATACCAAACGCCCCCTAAATAAATCAACAAATAAGAACACAAAATTACTTAATTTATTAATACTTGTTTTAGTTATATATGTCTTGGAACAGAAAAGACAATTTCATTTATTATAGGATGAATGACCCTAGGATAAGCAATAGGATATTATTTTATGATATTTTGCCTCTTCATATAAAACCGCATGCATTGAACCCTAATTTCACACAAAATAATTTGGTTTAATTCATGCAAGAACGATAAAATTCTGAGAATACTGAATACATGATAATTAAGAGACATGCTTAATTATTTATGCGAATAAAAACTACATATATATATATATGTGATGAGAAAGGATGATATATACGAAATTAATGATTAAAAAGATGGAAACAAACCCAATAACATAAATAATAGCACCGAGGAGAGACAAGACCAAGGAAATAAGGGCGAAAGGAAGGCCTATCAAGAAACCCAATGGTCTGCACTCCATAGCCCTTTTAATCTCTTTGGATTTGCATTGGGACTGCGTTTTAATTTTCCAGGACACAAGTTTAGAGAGAGAGCATTCATTCAAGAGATGAAATGGGAAATGAACAAAGAGAGAGAAGACGCATGTTAGGGCAGATCTGAGCTTTCGGGTATTCCTAGCTAATAACCGTTCACAAGATTCGTGGTTTACGCGTAGTCAATAAGTCATATTGTGCAAAAACGTTCATTTTAGTTAAGTGAAAATGCACAAAATTGCATATTTTGGAGATAATTTTTTTTTGGCCCTTTTTCAATTTTTTTTTTTTTTTGACCCAATTTGAACCTACTATTCCAGTTTTAATTTATAATTAATTCTAATTTACTGTATCCAAAATCAAACACAACCAATTATAAATTCTAATTTATTACACTCATAACAGAACTTATCTCATCAGCTGAATAGTTTGCCAACTATTTTGTCAATCAAGATTAAAATTAATGTAGTAAGGGGTAAAATGAACTTTTTATGTCCATAAAAAAAAAAAATCATGAAAGAGGGCAAAAACAAAAAAGCCCTCTCCAAAATGAATAAAAAAGAAATTTTCTCTTAGTTAATTAAATTCTAAGTATATTTTTAAACTTTTATTACTATAAAAAATAAAATTAAAATACATTTAAATTACATAGTATGCTTCATACATACAAAAATAAGCTTTATGCATACTGGTCTTATGGTTTTATACCAGCAATATTATTCTCTCGGAATTTAATTGATGGATGTGAATTTCCACTTTGTACGTAAATTATTTATTATTGAGTATGTATAACTGAAATTTATTCATTACAAAATTAGTTTATAACAGAACAATTAATATTGTTTAGTAAAACGATTAATATCTTTCAAATATTCTCTAGCGAAGACTACTAATGCCCTTCAAAATCAAAACTCTCTAATAAAAATAAATAATACCTATAAACGACTAATATTCTCAAAGCAAGTTTAAAGGTATAAAAAAAGGTATAACTTGTTCTCACTGCACTTGTATTAATTATTCCACACGTGATGATGTCAACGGTGAATTTATGCTTTTTAATTGATATAATAATTAATATTTTCATTATGTACTTGAAGATAGACATGGGGAATTCACTAATTCATATGGATTTGGACAATTGATATAATGCGACTTATATTTGTTTAATTCTTTTAACCATCCATGGGACAATTTTTTTTTGATTATTTGGAGGCTTGGTTTGACCAAGCTGCTGAGTATTGGAAATAATTAGTTACAGCGCTTGCTCCTGATAATTATATTATTGGCTGAAGATCATGAAGCGTTTTGAATAGAATTTTTTTATTAATCTCGTATTTTGTGTAATATAAGTATTCCCTCTGTCCCTAAATACTTTGCACACTTTCTTTTTTTTGTCTGTCCCACAATATTTGCACACCCTATAAATGGAAATAATTACTTTAACTTTATCATCATAGTATTCACATATTTACACAAAATGTCATTACTTTTACACTAAATCCAACCAATTTCATTATTTTAATAATATAACTTTACTCATCACACTCAATACTCTACTTTTTACACACTTTTCTTAAAAAAAAATGTGTAAAAAGAGGTGTGCAATCTTTTCAGTAACGGAGGGAGTATATATAAATATATATTTGATATTTTTGTTATAATTACGATATAAAGGTGGGAGTTAAAGTGAAAATGACCAGTTTCCTACTGGTTACAGGTAAAACTCTTGACACTTGTTCTATGCCTATCATTTCCCCTCTTTCAGTATTTTCTCTTTTTCTTAATATTATTGTCCAATTTTATCTCCGAAAATTCATTTTATCATCCATCTTTCCTCCACACCTTGCTAGCCTATCTTTCTTTCACACATTTCCAGACGAAACTCCATCACTGTCACTGGTTTTTATTCGCCTTCGAAACTCCACCACGCCACAGGTTGTTATTCGTCCTTGGTATACCAATTGTTCATGTTTCACGATTATGTAGAAAGGTGTTTAATTTTGTTATTGAATGTTGTTTCTTCTGCATGTCGTGGTAATTTGGTTAAAGGAACTATCATAGAAGGATGAGATTGAGATATTTGAAAATACATGCTACATGTTCGATGAAATTCCCCAATCAAATTAGATTTTATTTTTCAAGCTTTTCTCTATTTCTCTATAGTTTCTTACATAGTTTAATCCTCTTTCATAACTTGTGAATTAAAGATATTCACAAGGCTGCTATTTCTATCAGTTAATGAAAGAGCTCATTACAAAAAAAAAAAAAAAAACATGTTGGGTCGATCCCTCCGTCACCCCAGAATGAAGAAGGTGATCTACATTCCGTACCTTTCTAAAAAAACTGATCCTTACATGAATTTCCTAATTACTTATAATTGAATAGTATGGAAATACATTTATTTCCTCTGCATTGATATGATTGACAATACTATCGGGTGAAACAAGAGATCTAAAGAAAAATATTGGCTAGACTCAATTAGTAACAAGTAAACCATTTGTGTGTATAGCTCCAACTATTTTGGAGATAGCATAATAATCATAAAGTCTGAGAGGACCCAAAAAAACACTTGATCATATCATGATCCACCTTGTGGTAAGATCATATCTTGAGCAGTTATATATCTAGGGCCCCTGGCGCAAATCGGCGCGCTACAAGTTCAATATAGATTACTTCGCAATACAATTTTTTTCAAATTCATTATAATTTCGTGGGCCAATTCTTGAACACCAATTATAGTCGAATATTCAGGCGGGACATTCTCAGATTTTACGTGTGTTATACATGTTCTTTCTATTTCTCCAACCAAAGCTCTTCACATCGCAATACCTATTATGTCGGCTTGTCTTTTCAATAGTAGAGGCAGAATAAAATGCCCGTAATAAAGACATTTATTGTTTGTTCTTAATTCAACACACTTCCATTGCAGCGTCCTAGTAGATAATATTACTTTCTCTCGAACCATAGTAATAACGCGGAAGAGAGTCTTCGACCCAATACTGCATAAATATGATATATGTGTGGATATATTGTATATCATAAAAAATGCAGATATAGTCGAATGGTAAAATTTCTTTTAGTCAAGGAAAAGATGCGGGTTCGATTCCCGCTATCCGTCCAAGATCCAAGATAAAGTAATTTTTTGACTATGCTACATGATTGAATATAGTTGAGGACTTGACGTCATCCTCACCTTCCTCCGGCTTATTACCAGCAGTCTGTTCAGGGTTTCAAATTCATCGATGGCAACTAAACACGAGGGTTGTGCTCGTTGTGAGACTTAACCCAACACCTTACAACATGAGCTGACGACAGTCATGCATCACATGTGTCCTCATCCCGGAAGGCACCCCTCACTTTCAAGAGGATTCGCCGCATGTCAAGTCCTAGTAAGGTTCTTCGCTTTGCATCGAATTAATTTCTTTCTCCTTATATAAAAAACCAGTGATGCAAATGGCGGCCGCCTAGGCGCTTGGCGGTGGCTGACCGCCGACGACTATGCCTTGGCGATGAGAAATGGCAGAGATCAGGTTTGGCGCCACCTAGGCGGTCTCGGCGGTTTCAAGAAAACGGCGGGTTTGGCGGGTTTGGCGGTATTTTTGATTTTTTTTTTTAAGTTATGTGATGATAATTTAGTTTAAACTATTAAGTAAGTATTAACTAAACTAATAAATTAACAATTAATAAGTAAAGTAGAAACAGAATACAAGATTGAGAGAAGGGGGAAAATCAAATAGAGAGAAATTGAAACCCTAATCTGCGCCGTTGCCCTATTGCGGCCAGCAAACATCGCCGCCGGCTACAGCTTCGACGGTGACGCCGGCCACAGCTTCAACGGCGCCGACGCTTCCTCCCTGCTCCCACGCCTCCTCCGCTGCCTCCCTGCTCCCACGCCGCCTCCGCTGCCTCCCTGCTTTAACGCCGCCGCTGCCTCCCTGCTCCCACGCCGCCTCCGCTGCCTCCCTGCTTTAACGCCGCCGCTGCCTCCCTGCTCCCACGCCACCAGCCGCTGCCTCCCTGCTCAGCCTCTGCATCCCAAGGTATGTTGTTCAGTGATTCATTCTTTGTTGCATTTCATCGAGTAGATTGTTGGCACATTTTTTGCTGTTGGCCTGTGATTGTGAATTTGTTTTACATTTCTTCTTGTTCTCTTGGATTGCATAAAAGAATAAATTAACAGAAAATTAACTCAATACATTAGTTTTGTTTGCTTATTCAAGCTCCTGACTTTGGTTTGTTTTTTTGGATAGGATGACTGAGACACCGACAGGTTCGTCAGCTTCGGTGACTGGTGCTGCATTACTCAAGAGAAAATTGGACGATGTAGGATGGGAATATGGAGTACTATATGATCCAACCAATTTCGATAAAATTAAATGTCTTTTGTGTGGTAAAGAGATGTCTGGAGGAATTAGTCGATTGAAGCAACATGTTGCAGGCATACAAGGACAAGTAGTTAAACGTACAAAAGCCAGTGACAAGGATAAAGAGAAGTGCAGAAATGCATATTATGCAAGTAAGAGGAAGAAAATTGAGAAGAAAAAAGATGATGAAGAGCTGAGTTCGTGAGTGAATATTGAGATGCACATTGATGAGGAGAATGAAAGATTAAGAGAGTCGGCTGGGTCTAAATCTCAAGGTTGTGTTGGACTTGGACCTATGGATAGGTTTGCAAGTCAGATCAATCCCGAAGAAACTTTGAACCTTGGCAAGAAAATGCGTGATCAAAACATCAAAGAGGCAATTTGCAAGGAAAAGCTTGATCGAGTAAAGGAATACGTTTGTAGATTTGCTTATGAAGCAGGTCTACCATTTTCTATATTCGAGCTAGATAGTTGTAAGTTGATGTTTGAGGCTATTGGCCAATATGGAATGGGATGTAGGCCTCCTTCAAGATATGAGATGAGTGAGCCATTCTTGAAGAAAGAAGTTGAAAGGACAAAAGAGTTGCTAAAGCCACAAGAAGAAGAGTGGAAACTTAATGGGTGTTCAATTATGACCGATGCGTGGAGCGATCGAAAGAGAAGGAGCATCATGAATTTATGTGTGAACTCTAGATTGGGCACTGTTTTTATTTCCTCCAAGGACTTCTCAGACACTGCACATACAGGCCAAGTAATCCACGATTATGTCGAAAAGTGCATTCAAGAGGTTGGTATTTTTATGTTAATGTTCATAAATTATTTTATTTAAGTTCAATTCTCATTTCATTTGTTGTTAAAATAGGTTGGTCCGGAAAATGTTGTTCAAGTAGTTACTGACAATGCCTCGAACAACATGGCTGCTTCAAGATTGTTGAAGAATAGTAGGCCTCAAATCTTTTGGACTTGTTGTGCTGCCCATTCGATCAATCTTATGCTTGAAAGCATTGCAGATCTACCAAGGTTCAAGAAAACAATTGAGCAAGCTAAGGCATTAACCATTTTTTTTTATGCTCATCATAAAACATTAGCTATGATGAGGACGCACACAAGAAGGAGAGACATAGTGAGACCGGGAGTCACTAGATTTGCATCGTCGTTTCTATCTCTCCAGAGCATAAATGAGAAAAGGGCGGAACTAAGGGCAATGTTTACGAGCATTGAATGGGAGCAATGCAAATTTGCTAAGACTACTAAAGGAAAAACAGCTTACACTACTGTGTTGAGTATGTCATTTTGGAATGGTATTTTCTCATTCTTGCAAGTGTTCACTCCACTCGTAAAGTCCTTCGACTTGTAGATGGGGACAAAAAGCCATCTATGGGCTTTGTATATGGTGAGCTTATGAAGGCGAAACAAGAGATACAAACATCCTTGAACAACATTTCAAAGAACTATCAACCAATAATTGACATTATTGATGAAAGGATGAAAAATAGGCTCGATGGTCCACTTCATTTGACAGCTTACCTCCTGAATCCATTCTACCATTATCAGGATCCTTCACTTCACTTGAGTTCGGATATTGCAATTGGTGTTCTTGATTGTTTAGATGTTTTATATCCTGAGGATCTTGATGTGAAAAACAATATTATGAATGAGGAGCTACCGAAGTACAAGAATAAGGATGCTTTATTTGGGAGACAAGTGGCAATTGCTGCATGCACGGGTGGTATTACCATTGAAAAGTTTGATCTAGGTAATTATTATTCTTAAGATGTTTCTTAAAGAATTTCAGTTTAAGTATATACATTTGAATATTTAATATTTTATTCTTTCTTTTGTGTAGTAAATTGGTGGGCAAATTATGGTTCAGTCACTCCTAGGTTGCAAAGACTTGCTATGAGGATACTTTCTCTGACTACTAGCTCATCGGGTTGTGAAAGAAATTGGAGTGCATTTGAAGGGGTTAGTAATTTTTTGTAAATATGTACTTGTATATTATTAATTGTTAAGTAATATTAATTAGTAAGTATTAATTTATTATAATTTGTTAGATACACACGAAGAAAAGAAACAAGCTTCTAGCCGAACGATTAAACAATCTCGTGTATGTCAATTTTAATGCAAAATTGATGAACAAGCGCAGTAAGTTGAAAGAGAAAGATGTAGAAGTTTTATTAGCAAAAGATGATGCAAGTTATGCTCAAGAATGGATTGTTGGGGGTGGATTAGTTGATGAAGGTATTGTTGAGGGATATATTGACTCAGCTTCGGGCATGACTTCTCAACCTAGAGAACTTGACGAGGATGATTTCTTATCTGATGATGATGAAATAAATGTTGATGTGGAGTTTGAATCTGATGATGAAGAGTGTGTACGTGGAATTGAACAACAGTCGTCTTTAGATGTTCCTCCTACTTGAACTACTTGATAGTTTATTCGTATGATGTATTTTGTATTTTGTTTAGAAGATGAACATGTCATTTTATGATGGTTTTTACTTTTTAGCATTTTGTGGACTTGTAGTATTTTGTGAAAAATGCATTTGAGTATTAAACTATTAATTATATTTTATTTTAAGTTTACAATTTATTGTGAAATGTATATTTTTATTAGAAAAAATTAATATTATTAGAATTTTTTTAAAAATAATTAGAAATATATTAAAAAATCTTGGCGCCGCCTAGGCGGCCTTGGCGCTTGAAGGTGGTCGGCCGCCTGCCGACCGCCGACCGCCATTTACACCCTTGTAAAAAACACAATCAAAATGCAATTATCTCCAAAAAAAAAAAAATTGTTATGCTTAATATCATTAGTTTGATTTGTATTTATATTAATTCTCCCTTTTATTCTAGTAGTTTTTTCTTCGGCAAATCGCCCTATGCTTTTTTGAATCCAATCGTGGATGTTATGCCAGTCATACCTTTGTTTTTTATGCTCTTAGCTTTTATTTGGCAAGCTGCTGTAAGTTTTCGTTGAGATCCTGTATAATACTATCCTAGGAAAATGCAACGTATTAGTCCTACACGAAGTTTGTGAATAAGTGATTGTCTGATAATGAGTAAGAAATATATGTCTTTCTGCTAAAGAGAATGTATTAAACTCGTAATTCAATAGATACTATTTATGAATGCCAACTAAATATCGTAAGTAAATTGCTCTCAGTTGCTCAATTATTTGATAACCAGAGTCATTCTTTCATATCACTATGAGTCAGATTCAATAGAATTTGATCAATTGCAACATTACAAATTTGGTTATTTTCAAACTGAAACTCTCTTAACAATTTTAAAGTTATATAAAAAAAGAGTGCATAAAAACCAAATTCTTTCCCTTTTAGTTGTCAAAAAGAAACTTTGGGATTGCTAAATCAAAGAAAAAAAATCTTTTTTCAAATGGAAAAGCAACAGACTCATCATAGTATTTTTGAACTCCTCCAAAAGTAAATATGGCTTTCAAATGAAAACTCCAACGAGTATCACCAGCTCTTTGCAAAGAACTAATTTGATTAAGCCTTTTCCCACTTTCAAACTTATCAATTTCAAGTAAATGAACAATATTTGATGCATGCAGTTTTTAATCGATCATTACGCGTACACAAGGCACCAACAACATTAATAATGATGTTTAGCTTGGTGAAAATTTGATGAATAGGAATAACTTCTTTTGATGCAGCAACTAATGTCAATTGCAAGCGATGTGCATAACAATGAACATAGTAAGCATAAGGACATTCAATCTTAACTAAAGCTTGCAATCCATTCCACTCATCATGCATATTACTTGCATTGTCATAACCTTGTACCCGAATATTTTGAACATCAAGAGAATGATGAGATAGAATAGAAAAAATACATTCTTTAAATGTTGGTGCAGTAGTGTCTTTCACATGGACAAGCCCAGTAAAACGCTCTTGCACATAACCACCTTTATTAACAAATCTCAAGACAATTGACATTTGCTCTTTTTTAGATTCATCTTGTGCTTCTTCAACAAGGATACAAAATTTTGAATCATCAATTTCTTCTTGAATGACATTCTTAATTGACTTTTGTTGCCAAAACATGCAAAATTTATTTTTGAAATTTTGGAGATGTATATAATGCATTTTGTGGAGCTTTATCCAAAACTTCAGCTACTTTACCATTAAAAGAACATATGAAACTCAACAACTCTAAAAAATTACCTCGATTAGTTGAGGTAATGGACTCATCGTGACCTCTAAAAGAGCATCCTTGAAATGTAGTCATCTAGTTGCCTAAGCTCTCAAACGACGTCTATTCTCTGCAACCTCATGAGATGTGAACTTTTCAAAACTCTGTATAATATGTGATTGCTGGTTCATGAGATTTGCACATGCTTTCTCAGCATTTTGATGAGGTGAAGTATGATATTTTCCAATATGTGCCAAAAATGAGCATTTTTTTTGTCTCGTACCTTCTTCCATTTATTAAATCCATTAACAGTAAATGCATCTGATCCAGAAGGTTCATCTTTAGTATGAAACAAATAGCATGGTAGACAGAAAACAACATCAACATGAGGAGAGTATTCCAACCATGAAGGAAATAACTTAAACCATGATGCTTGGAAACTACAACTATGTTTTTCTCAAAATTTGGGTATTTGGCAAGTACACATTGAAATGGTCCAACTTTAATATAAGTTCTTCTCACTTCATCATGTTATTCAATATGATATTCTCATATTTATGGTCGTAGTCCTGGATCACGTACTAGTGATTGAACATCAAAATTCTTACTAATTGTGACTCTGGATGATTTTTTGTAGGCTGAATTTTAGAGTTTGGAGAGTCATTTTCAATTAGTAGATTTGATTGAGGTGTCGAGTCTTTGACACTCTTTTTTTGAAAAAATAAATCTATTTTTTTTCATCTACAAAAAATATAGCACAACAAATAATTTAATATATATATATATATATATATATATATAATTTTACAAGTTAAATACTTTGCATAGTCAATTAGCACATATCAAGTCAATTAATAAACTATTTGCACAGTATGATGAAAAAGGAGAGAGAGAAACGTACGTTGAACCGCAAATCTACGACAGTAGAAACATTGTTAGAATTAATTATGCACAAATTCCTTAATAGTCGAACTCTAAAAAAATATAATTATATAAATTAAAAAAAATTAGCCGATGATTAATAAATAATTAATAATTTAATAATCAAAATTTATTTAGTTTCGTACCTGTTGTGTGATTCGTAAATCGTGAATCAAACATGCTCTCCTTCTCATTGCTGATGTTGGTGTTTATGTACTATCTAAAATAATGGCTTGGCAAAAATATTTATAAGATTTAGGCCAGGTTATTAGCACTAGCCTTTGATTAAATACACTGACAGTGTTGGTGCGTGTGATTGAAAATATTTTAGAGAAGTGTTGTTAAAAATGTCTACAACATAAATGACAACACTACACATCGGAAGACTTAAACGCACACTTTTGCAAAGGGATATCAAAATTTTCATAGGCTATACAAAATGTATAGACTATGCTGCCTCACTAGCAGAGAAACTTCACTATAACTTGTAGTGACACAAATACAAGGTTTACACAAGAAACCAAAATTCAAGGCCGCGCAAGACCTACACAAGATCACACAAGGATCTAAACAAGACCTATAAGAATAGACCTAAATAAAACCAAACACGTCTACGTTCAGACGAACGGATTGTTAGATCAAACAATGAATGTTGTGAACAATGCCGAGACTAATGTTCCCAACATTCTGATGAACCGTGTATAACCTAGAATCTAGTGAATGACACATGATCCGTTCAACTCTGAATTATACTTTCCGGTCATACTTTGAAATGATGAAGTGGTGCTCTATTTATAGACGTAGATAATGAGCTCTCCACTCCATAATGAAGCCAAGTAGTGGGCTTCAAAATAACCTCCCATAATGATAACTTCCAAGTTAGTAGATATCTCTCTACTCAAGCAATGGAACCGCCTGACGTTCTAGAACCTTCAGGGACCTTCACGTCTTCAACTTCCATGCCTAGACAAATAATATAACATGGAAAAAATCATTAGGAAAGTTAGTAGAAAGGGCGAATTCTGATGTTGTCTAAAATGATGGCTACACATTGCATAACATTTTTACAACATCAACAATCTCCCCCAATTTGGCCTTTCTACTACAACACACTGATGTTGATCATAATCAAATAAATTTGATTAGAGTTGATCAGAGTTATGTAGACGAAATGATAAAATTTTCATCAAACGAAGTGATGAAAATTTTTATTCGAACCAAATAAAATAAAACAAGTAAAAAGATAGTTTTGTGGACATAAAGCACAACGTAAGGTGCTTATGGACCAAAAGGTTAACTATCAGCCAAAACAAGTTTTCCAGACATAAAGCACAACATAAGGTGCTCATAGACCAAAAGGATAACTATAAACCAAAACACAATTATAAGCATATTAAAAAAAAACTAGTAGAGAAGGTTCATAAAGCATACAAACAATGCTTTAGACCTAGCAAAACACGAAATAGAATAGCCTAATCTAAGAACTGTTTTTTAGGCTATCAACTATTACAACTTTAAAATAAAAACAGTGTCTTAGCATAATAATGAAAATTCAAATGAAGTAAAGGAGAGGAGAAGGACTGAAGATAGAGATCAACTGCTGCATCCACAAGGACCGGCACAAACTCCCCCATACTTCGAACTTCATCATCACACAAGCTCAACTCTGAACATCATCTTGATGTTCAACTGCATCCTCAAATCTTTCATTGACTGGACTCAGGATATCATCAGGAATAGGTTGTGTGACCCCAATCTCATCAGCAACCACCTCAGCAAAAGTGTCTGTAACAGCCTGCCTTAATATGTTGGCATCATTTTGAACAACATTGTCAGCGACAACTTCATTTCCTGGTTCTTCTGGATTTACATCAACCTCCATGTCTTGTAACTGTACTCCCCCAGAATTTGTGCGTGCATCAACATCAGGAGCTACTCCCCCTGTTGGAGTGGAAATGAGATTCTTCCAAAATGCTTTTCTAATTTTCAAATCCTCTACATTTGCCAGAAAATTATCAATTGTGGTCTGCAAAGAGGAAATTTGATCAAGAATATAAGAGGGAGTTAGTTGGACAGAAAGAATGGATCCTCCAGGTGACATGTTGGCATTAATGTTGCCAACATGTTCAGTAGCATTTGAGGTAGAAGGTCGATTCTGAGGAGAGTTGGTTGGATTTACACCGGGTAAAGGAACATCAATCACCCGTGGTCCACTGAGCAAGGTGTGAGAGATTCTGAAGCTTGCTTGAAAACTGCTGATTGTTTTAGTCTCTGGCCTATCAAATTCTTTATCTTCTAGCAACAATGAGATTAAACATGGGTAGGGTAGCAACCCTTTCCCAGAAATAGTACCAGTATAGCTCATCATATTTCTGAATATTGTTTGCCCCAAATCAAACTGTTTAATATGAATTTTGTACAAAAGGACAACTTGCTCCTTTGTCAAAATTGTAGTATTAGTTGAAGGCAACCAATTATATACAACCAATTTATGCAGGATAGAGAACAAACTTGTCAGCTTGGAAGCACTAATCCTATTCACCCAAGTAGATACCAAACCACCAGTCAGCACAGAAATCACAGTATTCATATCTTCAATTACAGGTTCAACACAATTACCAGATTTCAGAGTACTATTAATCACCCTGGGATTCAAAATTATTCTCACATTCCTAAACCAAGTGGTGCCATAGAACTTAGAGTTTTCCCTTCCAGTATGTGCATGCAAGTTAGCATAAAACTCATAAATCCACTGAACAAAAAATGGTTTAGCAAATGTCACAGAGTATAACAGCATCCTATCCTCCAAGTATTTGACCATCCCAAGTTTTTCAAAATCAGAAACTTTGATCAACTTCTCAGTAATCAACAGCCTAGATCTAATCTCCTTAAATCTCTTGATATCAACATTATGGTAATCCTCATCCTTATCAGACCTAGCATCATCATCATCATTACCAGAGTTAGAATGTACCTGAATATCCTCATTTTGAGAAGATGAATCTGAGTGTTGTTCAGTATGTTGCTCATCATCTTCTGAGCTTTCAGACCCTGATGTTGCCATCGGAGAGGCAACATCTTCAGCAACATTTTCAGGAACATCGTTTAGAACAACCTTTTCTTTCTATTTCTCCTTTCTTGATGATCTTTTCATTGCTATGTACTGATTCAAAGGAATATTCATGCTTGAATCAGTCTCCTCTGAGCTTTCTTTGTTTCCACTTGGAGCAGGGGAGTTTTCTTTCTCTTCATTCGAGCCAAAGACCTTGATGGGATTAGAAGCAATCCCATCATTAAGTACCTTGTGCCTCTTCTCAGAATAGTTCACCCTTTTCCCCATCGTTCTGTAGGAAACCCTACATTTACCACCACGATAGGTAGTCTTCCCACGTCCACGATCGCGAATGTTTTGGAGCCGTTCTCCCAGTTGCAAAGATTCACTGGAGCCTTCAGAGTCGCCGGACCCACCGTCCAAGTCAATTTCTTCCTCTGTTGCTCTTTCATCGACATAATCTTCAGGGTGCGCCATTCTTTTCACCGGGTCTAAGTCAATCACACTCTCCCCCCACAACGATTACAGGTGTAGTCGTTTGAAGGCAGAGTTGATTGTAAGCGGCAACCATCTCGTCCATGGTCGCGTCTACTGAAAGCTTGATTTCAATCGGACAAGTTTCAAGCTCTTTTGGTGTGGGTTTTGAAGATTCCACAATAATAGGTGTAATGGAAGAAGAAGGAGCTATTTCGGCTTGGATTGAGAGTGGATTTGTGAAGGTAAATGGTTGAGGAGCAACAGGTAGGGGAACCTCCATCGAGCCGATGGTAATCGACGGCGATGTTGGTGTCGATGCCTCAGTATTTTCGGTAGTATTCTGAGATTTATAAGAGGTAGCCATGGAAGCAAGAATTTGCAGAGGGTTTTCTTGGGATGTTGGTTTCGATTGTGATGATTGTGAAGATGCAGAGCCTCCCTGCGTAGCCATCTAATCAAGTTCAGAGAGAAAAAATAATAAAATAATCAATACACAATGTTAAACCAATTGAAATGAAGAAGATGAAGTGATACTACACAAGAGTACAAATAATACCTTTTCTAAAATAATGCTAACACTTTAATTAACTTAAACAATATTTGATATAAGACAAAAATGATATGAAAAACGAGATCTAATTTATAGAGATATGAATTGGAAGTTATTTTCGAATTTTTCAGCTTGAAGAAAAAACTACCCATAATTATGATGTGGTGGTTTAAAAAACCACCCATCATTTCGAAAAATAAGGAAGTGGGAAGTTTTGGAAATAAAATTAAATAACTACCCATTACACTACACATAATTAATTAAATAAATTCAGAGAATTAATTCACATAATTAAGACTTAATAAAATTAAAATTCAGAAAATAAATAACCATCAAAGACTTAGTCAAATTTTCGTACCCTAACAAATGTTGTCAAATATGTCGGCACACACACATCTCAACACAGATTTTACATGAATTTACTTCATTAGTGTTGCCCCAATTTATTTTATAAAACACTATTTTAGTTCATATTGATCCATCTTTTCAAAAGAGAGCATCGTAGTAGTCAACTCCGTGTCTCATAGTTACTCAATGGATTATGAACAAATTGATGCAATTTTCATCACCTTTTAAAAGAGAACAACGTAGTTGTGAGCTCCGTGTCCCATATTTACTTAGTGATTTAGCATCTTTTAGTGAATATTTTAATAGGCATTTAAGAGATGTGTGTCCAGGACTTTCAAAATGTTCCAACATGTATGCACGAAAATAATAACAAATCTAATCAAGTTATAAAGTAACTGAAATATAAAAATACTTAGTCAATATTATGAGAACTAAAATATGTTGTCACAAATGCTGTCACTATTTGCTACAACACTCGTCATGATTTTAATTTATAGTGCATAGACCAAGAGATTTCTTAAGAGATGAAAATCTTTGGTCATCAAGGGCTTTTGTAAAAATGTCTGCAAGTTGTTTTTCAGTAGAAATATATTCCAACTTCACAATTTCTTTCTCTAGAAGATCTCGAATAAAATGATGCCTTATACTAATGTGTTTAGTTAATGAATGTTGCACAGGATTTTTTGAGATGTTAATTGCACTAGTGTTATCACACATAACAGTGAGCATTTCACAATTTAAACCATAATCATCAAACATTTTTCTTAACCAAAGTAATTGAGTACAACAACTCCCTGTTGCAATATATTCTGACTCGGTCGTGGATAGAGAAACACAATTTTGCTTCTTGCTACGCCAAGAGATTAAGTTGTTTCCCATGAAGAAACAACCTCCACTCGTGCTCTTTCTATCATCACAATCACATGCCCAATCAGCATCACTATAACCTAGCAAGGAATTGTTAGTATCTTTGCTATACCAAATACCAAGATCACATGTGCCGGCAACATATTTGATAATCCTTTTGACAACATTTAAATGTGACTCTTTTGGATCAGCTTGGTATCTTGCACATAAACATACACTAAACATAATGTCCAGTCTACTAGTAGTTAGGTATAAAAGACTTCCTATCATCGATCTATATAATGTTGGGTCAACATTTTTGCCAACATTATCTTTAGACAATTTTTGAGATGATCCAATAGGAGTTTTCATGTGTTTAGCATTTTCTAAACCAAATCTTTTAACCAAATTCTTTGCATATTTACTTTGTGAAAAGAAAATTCCATCTTTAAGTTGTTTGATTTGAAGACCTAGAAAGTAATTCAAATCACCAACCATGGACATTTCAAATGTTGATGTCATTTCATTCACAAAGTCTTTCAACATATAATCACATGTAGAACAAAAAACAATGTCATCAACATATATTTGTGCAATCAAAATTTTAGAATTAACATGCTTGATGAATAAAGTTCTAACAGCTTCTCCTCTTACAAAACCAATTTGAATAAGAAAATCAGTTAACCTACCATACCAAGCTCTAGGAGCTTGTTTAAGACCATATAAAGCCTTTTGCAATTTAAAAATATGGTTAGGAAAATCTGAATTTTCAAATCATTTAGGTTGCTCAACATATGCTTCTTCATTTAAAATGTCATTTAAGAAAACATCTTTAACATCCATTTGGTGCAATTTAATATTAATGAAACATGCAATTGCAAGTAATAGTCTTATAGACTCAATTCTAGCTACGGGTGCAAATGTTTCATCAAAGTCAATTTCCTCAACTTGAGTATAACCTTGAGCAACTAATCTAGCCTTATTCCTAATAATATTGCCAAATTCATCAGTTTTATTCTTGTATATCCATTTAGTTCCAATCATTAATATTTTTGGGTCTAGGAACTAAAGTCCATACTTCATTACGCTCAAATTGATTTAATTCCTCGTGCATGACATTTATCCAATTCTCATCTTTTAATGCTTCATCAACATTTTTAGGCTCAACTAAAGAATGGTAACATCCATGGTTCACAAGATTGCATTTAGAAGACATGCATATGGATCTTACCACATTACTTACGCTCATCTTCCCTCTTGTTTGAACTCCAGAGTATTGTTCTCCAATGATTTGATTTGATGGATGATTTTTCAGTATGCGTGAAGACGGAGTTTTATCAAAAATATTTGGATACTCTATAGGTTCTGACTTTTTAGTTGATGTTGTCTCAGATGTTGGCGCATTTTGAGCAACATTTCTATTTTGGTCAGAATCTATAGGTTTTGAAATTTCAACCAAATCAGTAATATCTTCTTCAAAATTTGTTCCTGCAAGAATCATCAAACACAACATTAACTGATTCTTGCACAGTGTCAGTTTTCAAATTGTAGATTCTATAGGCTTTACTATTTCTAGAATAGCCTAAGAAGAACCCTTTATCACTTTTTGAATCAAACTTATGCAATTGATCCCTATCATTCAAATTGTAGCAAACACAACCAAAAACATGAAAGTACTTCACATTTGGTTTCTTATTGTTAAGGACCTCATATGGGGTTATTTTGAAATTAGTTCTAAGATAGACTCTATTAGTAATATGACAAGAAGTATTTAAAGCTTCAGCCCAAAACCTTTTAGATAAATGTTTTGATAAAAGCAAAACCCTAGCCATTTCTTGCAAAGTCCTATTCTTTCTTTCCGCAATTCCATTTTGTTGTGGGGTTTTTGGTGAAGAAAACTCTTGCATGATACCCTTATTTTCACAAAATTCAGCAAACAAAGCATTTTGAAATTCCCTACCATGATCAGACCTAATTCTCTTTACTTTAGTATTGAAAACAGTCTTGAATCTTTTATAAAGAAGTTTAAAAGCATTAAAAGTTTCTGATTTGTCTTTTAAAAATTCTACCCAAGTGTATCTAGAGTAATCGTCAACAATAACAAAAGAATACTTTTTCCCACTAATACTCTCAGTTTCCATAGGACCCATCAAGCCCATATGTAAAAGTTCAAAACAATGTGTTGTCGAACAGTGTGCCAACATTTTATGTGACACTTTGATTTGCTTACCCTTTTGACATACATCACTAACCTTGGCTTTGTCTAACTTTAAAGAAGGGAGACCTTTAACAGCATCAAGTCTAATCAAATCATGAATGCATCTATAATTAGCATGACCAAGTTTTTTATGCCAAAGCATATTTTCATCTAATTTCACACTATTGCACATTTCATTTGATTCAATCAAATAACAATTGTGTACAGACCTATTACCAATCATAAGATACTCATCATTATTATTGAGCACATACCATGAATTTTTATCAAATTTAACATGCAAATCACCATCACATAATTGACTTATATTAATCAAATTAGCACGTAAACCATCAACATGCAACACATTGGTTAACTTTGGAAAACCATGAACATTCAAGGTACCTTTACCAATTATTTTTCCTTTTGAACTACCTCCATAGGTAACATTTCCACCATCATGCATTTTATAATATGTAAGAAATTTAATATCACCAGTCATATGTCTAGAACATCCACTATCAAAATATCATAGACCAGGAATGCATGCTTTTAAGGAGGTATAAACAACATTACATTTCATATCAGACTCACTGACCTTTTCATGATCATGTTGTTGAATATGTTGTGCTTTACCAGGCAACATATTACAAGACATTTTAGATTCTTTGTATTTAAAATAGTAAGGACGAATATGACCCTTCTCATGATAAAAATGACATACGAAATCTCTAGAATGAGAAGTAACAGATTTACTATCTCTTGCCTTAACAAATTTTATGGGCATATCATTATGCACGATTTTTGTAGAGTTAGAATCATATCCAATACCTTCTTTACCTACATTCGAAATTATCAATGCATCTTGTAATCTTTCTTCACCTTTGGTAAACTTTTTGAAGCTTAATGTTGTGCTTTCTAGTTGTTTTTTCAACTTGCATATTTCTAGATCTTTTCTAGTAAGCAATACTTCCAATTTTGCTACTGAATTCTTTAAGTCATCATTCTCTTTGATGATTTGTTGAATATCAACCTGTTCTTCACCTGAAATATTCATCTCTGAAAAAGAACTCATTAGACAACTTTCATCTGGACTGATTTTGTTTGATGTTGTCACAAATGTTGGCATATTTGTTTCAACACCAGACTCAAAATCGTCCAGTAAATCATCATTTGTATCATCAAAAAGAATTCTAGCAGAGAAAGCAAATTCATCATTTTTCTCAATGTCAGGTTCATTATCAGAATCATCACTCAAGGTAGTATTAAAATTCAATTTCTTTCTAATCAAGGTGTTAGCACATTCATTAGCATAATGACCATATCCAGTACATGCATCACACCTAATATTCTTTCTATACTCGGGATCGAATTTAGGTTTATTACTCCTATTAAACTGTTTTGATCTATCAAAACTTTTTTTCTTTTCAAACATTTTAGGAGTAGAAGTACCTTGATTCCTATTCTGAACATTTGCTTTTAACCTATTAGCTCTATTTTTCAAGAATGAATTGAACTGCTTGGTTAATAAAGAAATGTTGTCGGAAGTGTCGGAACATATTTCAGAACATTCATCATCCGAATCAACTTCAGTAAAAAAAGAAATGTTTTTAGAACTAGAAGCATCATTGTTCAAAGCAACAACCTTTTTATTAGAATTAACTTCATCTCTTTGCTCAAAATTCATCTCATAAGTTTTTTAAATACTAATCAATTCATTAAGACTTATAAGATCAGTGTTTTTGGCTTCTTCAATAGCACAAATTTTTTGCATCAAAATGTTTTG
>JAPKLY010001627.1:0-34362 GCA_026898435.1 Prunella vulgaris
AAGAAGAAGGGTGTTGTCAGTGAGGAAGTTAGTGAGGAGAAGACTCCTGAAAAGGAAAAGAGCGTGGCTCTTAAAGCTACTCCTGAGCCTGAGGCTGGATCTGGTTCTAAGTCACTGAAGGACATGAACAAGGATGAGCTGGCCTTGGAGTACAGCCTGATGGCGCGGCGATTTGAGAAACTGAACTCTCGATTCAGAAGGTATAAGAAATTTTATACTGACAGCCGTGATCGCAGGTACTCCAGCCCCAGTAGATCGAGTCCCCAAAGAGAAGAAAGGAGGGGTTCAGATTCCAGGAGGGATCGCAATGAGCCTGAGCGACGAAGAGATGAGAAGAGGAGAGATGAAGAGCCCAGAAGATCCAGCTCCAAACCTGAACGATCATCAGGGAGCAGGAGGGAGTCATCAGATAAAAGGTGCACTGACAAGAAGTTTGTTCTGATGTAGATCAGTGCTACCTCTGCAAGAAAACCGAACATTATCAGTATGATTTTCGAGAGCTCAGTGCTCGCGAGCGAGAGGATCGGAGAGCCAAGAGAGAGATCAGGGCATCAGACCGGAGAGCATTGCTTGCTGAGGATTCCTCAGATTCAGATGGCCCAGGACACCGGTCCCCTGAACTCTTCTCCGATGAGGAGTATGATGACCTCTGCCTGATGGCAGATGATGAGGTATATTCTTCTGCCTCTTCTCTTGATCACGCACCTGAGCTTAGCTCAGATTCAGCAGGAGAACTCGACCTTCAACTCGCCCTAGAGCAATTGATGGTTGACTTCTCAAGGCTACAGGAGACTCATACTCACACAGTGGATGTGAATGCACAACTGAGTGGGGATAACGATCGGTTAACTGAGTCTCTCAGAGTAAGAGATACTGAGGAAGCCCTCAGATTAGTACATCTTCAGGAAGAGCTACTTAATGCTCGGAACAAGCATGATGAAGCTCCACTGGAGGTAGAAAGACTGAAGGGTGTAATCAGCTCGCTGATTGAGACTCGTGATACTGATTTGTTCCTTGCTCAGGAACAACTGATGATTGAGCGAATTGCTCTAAGAGTGATGTTCGAAACTGAGTGGCAAGTTCGCCTTTGTACTGAGCAAACTATTTGGGATCTTGAGCTGATCTCAAAAGAGAAAGCTCATGAAGAGTTGGTGCTTCAGTTCACCACTGAAATTGAGGCCATGAAAAAAACTAATGGGCATCTTGAGGTTAAGCTGAAGAAGTTACACACATCTACCCAAGTGGTTGATGAGTTGACAAGTTTCTCTCAGCTGATCGATGATGCTAAAGCTGGGTTAGGCTATGATGCCTCAAAAGACCCAAAGGGCAAGAAGAAGAGAGGTGCTTCAGGGAGCAACTCTCAGAAGAAGTTTGTCCCTTCCCTAACTAATGACAAGAGCTCAAGTGTTGCTCGTCAGGATAAAGGCAAAGGGAAGGAGAAAATGCCTGCTGAACCTGTCAGGCAAAGGACTGAGGAACCAAGACCAAAACCTAAAGGAAAGGTCATGGCTTCTCATCCTGAGTAGAGGAAGACAGATCGAGGGAACTCCAAGGCTCAGCCTAGGAATCCTCAAACTGGAAAGAATTCTGCCCCTAGCACATCTCAGGCTCAGCCCAAGAATGTTCAGGGTGGAAGGAACTCCAGTCAGAGGAGGCCTCAGGCATGGCCAAGGACTACTGAGGTCCAGACTCCTCAGACAAGGCACAGAACCCATCAGGAGCGTCCTAATCCTCAAAGGAGAAGGACAAACCAGGTGGCCTCTGAAAGGCAATGGAGACCTGACTCCAGTAACACTCAGGTCAGACCTCAAGTGCCAAGAGGTCAGGCCCGAGCTGCTCCTTCTCAGGATCAAACTCAGCCCAATGCACCCAGGCCAAGGAGGAACAAGAGGCCCAACCCCAGGAATCAATATAGGGCTCCTGAATCTCAGGCTGGCACCCATACACCCTCAACTTCCCAGGCACAAAGGAAGAAGACTGCGTATGTTGATGTTTCAGGGAGACAGGTTTACACTTCTGATGCTATCAGAATTGTTAAACAAATCTGGATCCCGAAGGGTATGACTGACTCAGTAGGACCCAATACGAGATGGTTACCTGAGGCCTGATTCTTTTCAGGTCGCTGCGGGCTACAAGAAGAGGAAGGAGGATCTGATGAAGGACTGGTACTTGGACTCAGGATGTTCCAGGCACATGACCGGATTTCGTGATCTCCTTCAGGATTATGTAGCTCAGGAAGGCCAGCAGGTAACCTTTGGTGATAACTCTAAGGGTTTCACTAGAGGATTCGGAACCCTTGTTATTGGCGCTGTCCGTGTACTGAATGTATCATATGTTGAGGGACTGAGACATAATTTACTCTAGGTCAGTCAGTTTTGTGATCGAGGATATAGTGTAGAATTTACGTCTAACATGTGCCTTGTGAAGGATAAATCTACACTACAGGTTCTGATTACAGGTGTCAGGAGGGGCAATGTATATTTTGCTAACTTCAAGAGCAGCTCTCCTGAAACTTGTTTGGTCGCTAAGAGCTCCTCTGAGCTCAGTTGGCTTTGGCATAAACGCCTGAATCACTTAAACTTCAAGATTATTAACAAAATCTCTAGACTTTCTCTTGTAGATGGTCTACCTAATGAAGTTTTTAGCAAAGACCACGTGTGTGGAGCATGTCAGGAAGGCAAGCAAACCAAAGCCTCATTCAAAGAGAAAGAATCCTTCTCAACTGACAGAGTGCTCCAGCTTCTGCACATGGATCTCTTTGGTCCAGTTACTCCTGTCAGCATAAATGGTAGGAAATATACCCTTGTTGTTGTTAATGATTATTCCAGGTACACATGGGTTATTTTCTTGCTGAACAAGAAGGAGACTCAGGTTAAGCTTCCAGAGTTACTCAAGTAATTGAGTACTGAACAGGGTCAGAGCATAGTCAGGATCCGATCAGATCGAGGAACCGAGTTTATAAATTCTATTATAACTGACTTTTGTACTAACCATGGTATAGCTCATGAGACTTCTGCAGCCAGGACCCCTCAGCAAAATGGGGTAGCTGAGAGAAGAAATCTGACCCTGAAGGAAGCTGCCAGGACCATGTTGGCTGAGTCAGGATTGCCCAAGAAGTACAGGGCTGAAGCTATCAACACTGCTTGCTACACTCAGAACCGATATATGCTGAACAAACAACATGCTCAGACACCTTATGAAACTTGGAACAAGAGGAAGCCTCACATCTCTTATTTCCATATTTTTGGGTGTAAGTGTTTCATCCTGAACAATGGGAAAGACCAGCTGAAAGCCTTTGATAGCAAATCTGATGAGGGAGTTTTCTTAGGATACTCCTCAGTCAGTAAAGCTTTCAGGGTATATAACTGTCGGACCCTTTGTGTGGAAGAAACACCTCATGTTGTGTTTGAGGAGACTACATCGGTGCATAGGAAACAGGTTCCGTGTCCTGACACTGAGGGGATTACCAAGAGGATAACGAGACTGAGCCTGAAGAATACTGAATTCAAGATCAAGCTTGTCAGTGCTCCCAAGGGATGGGACAATGATGATGATGTTGATCTGGATGGACCTCAGGCCAACCCTCAGCAAGCTCCAGCCTCGGAGAATGTTGAGTCTCAGACTCAACCAGAGGTACGTACTGTCGGTGATGATGCTTCTGCACCTAAGACAGTTACTGAGTCCAACACTGTAGGGGGAAACAATGTCCCTGATATTGGCCAACCCTTAGGAAAAGACTTAGTATCCCCTGTTCTTGCTCGTTCCTGTTCCTTGCCTATTATTGTCGAGACTAACATTTCAGGATCAGGCGAGGGAACGTCAGCAGCTCCCAGTGCTCCCGTCAGCAGGAGGCGGCGGCTAGATGATCACTCATTGGCTGATATCATTGGTGATATCAATGAGGGGGTCAGGACTAGATTGTCCTTTGGTGAGAGCGCTATGTTTAGTTGTTTCCTGAGTGATCAGGAACCTAAGAGCATAGAAGAAGCTCTTACTGATCCCAACTGGATCCTAGCCATGCAGGATGAGCTCAATCAGTTTGAGCGGAATCAGGTTTGGGAGTTAGTTGAGAGGCCTAGGCGTCAACATGTTATTGGCACCAAGTGGGTCTTCAAGAACAAGAGGGATGAGAAGAAAGTTGTGGTCAGGAATAAGGCCAGATTAGTAGCAAAGGGTTACTCTCAGGCCGAAGGAATCGACTATGATGAGACCTTCGCTCCAGTCGCAAGGTTGGAAGCAATCAAGTTGTTTCTGGCATATGCAACATTCAAGAAATTCAAAGTGTATCAGATGGATGTAAAGAGTGCTTTTCTGAATGGTGTACTAAACGAGGAGGTCTATGTGGAACAACCTCCAGGTTTCGAAGTTGGAGATAAGGTATATCACCTGAAGAAAGCTCCTTATGGCCTGAAGCAAGCTCCGAGAGCTTGGTATGATACTTTATCCCAATTCCTGATAGACCACGGGTTCGTGAAAGGAATAGTGGACAGGACCCTCTTTCGGATATCCGAAGGGGAGGACATTCTCTTGGTTCAGATTTATGTGGATGACATAATATTTGGATCTCCTAATCTGAAGCTTTGTGAGAAATTCTCCAAGCTGATGACTGGGAAATTTGAGATGTCAATGATGGGAGAAATGAATTTCTTTCTGGGACTCCAAGTCAGGCAAACAGACTCCGGAATCTTCATAAATCAGTCTAAATATGGGAGGGATTTGATTAAGAAATTTGGAGTTCAGTCCAGCAAAGTCTCACGTATTCCCATGAACACAAATGAGAAGCTTTACCCTGACAAAGAAGGAGTCTCAGTAAATCAGACTGAATATAGGGCACTGATAGGATCCTTATTGTATCTGACTGCTAGTCGTCCTGACATCACTTATGCAGTTGGAGTTTGTGCAAGGTATCAGTCTGATCTAAAGAAGAGTCATCTAGAGAGTGCCAAAAAGATACTGAAATACCTGAGAGGTACAGTAAATCTAGGACTTTGGTATCCCTCTGATGACAACCTAGAACTGACTGGCTATTCAGATGCAGATTATGGAGGCTGTAGGCTTGATAGGAAATCAACTACAGGCACATGTCAGTTTCTAGGGAGTAAGCTGATCTCTTGGTTTTCTAAGAAGCAAACCAGTGTTGCAACGTCTACTACTGAGGCTGAGTATATGGCGGTAGGCAGTTGTTGTTCTCAGATCCTTTGGCTGAAACAACAACTGAGAGACTACCAAGTTGAGGCCACTGAAGTCCCAATTTATTGTGACAATAATAGTGCTATTGCCATATCCCAAAACCCAGTCTTACACACAAGGTGTAAGCATGTAGACATCAGCCATCACTTTATCAGAGATCATGTTGAGAAGAAGGACATCAGGATGGAGAGAGTCCCTACTGATAAGCAGAGAGGTGACATCCTGACTAAGGCTTTGCCCGAAACCAGGTTTGTTGAGTTATCAGTAGAGTTAGGACTCCTTGACCCAAGCTTAGGAGATTCAATTTGAATCTCTGATCAGATTGCACAAGGTCAGGAGGAATAACTAATATGGACTCAGGATGAAGGAATCTCAGAGAGAATATGAATGGTTGTAAGGGGAACATTCAGTATGAAAAGGATGATCAGTATAGACTGACTAAGAGTTAGGACACTGAATTCAGGGCTTGTCACCCTGATAGGTCACATGTGGTATCAGTCAGAATACAAATCTGACTGACTGGTATGTTTCCTGATTTTCTTTCAGTCATCAGATCTTGCGTGCATCATCCTTGATACTGGTTGCTGTATTATCAAATCAATTTAATTTATCTTTTGATCCCAGCCATTCATTTAATATTCAGTTATTATTTAATACAATTTATTTGAATTAAATACGAACATGCTCTGACGTGCATTTAATGCACAGTGGGCGGTAACAGTTTTCGATAAAGTTTTGACACATTACTTTTGAAAATCCGAAGAGTCTCCATGCATCTTGCGCTTTAATCTTAACCTTTGAATCTCATAAGTCACTATTTTCTGAGTCATCCGATTAAAACTGAATTTTAGTATAAATAAGGGAAGTTTGTGCTATTGCAACCTTTATGCACCTAAATCTTTCCTTGATATATTTCTCTCTTCAAACCGATCTTCTTCTTCCTTCTTCATATTATTTCCATGGCTTCTCCTTCCGTAGATTCATTCTTTGGAAATCTCTTTCACCTAAGAAATGAAATTCACTAGGAACCATATGGAGACTTTACCTCCAATCATTCTGATATACTCCTTATGAAGGAGCTTTTCAATAATGCAGGTCTCTTACGTTTCATCACTGCCAGACCCCAGAGACTGCATCCCAGACTTGTTGCTGCATTCTATCTTAAAATGGCGCAGAACAAGGATTCCCAGGAATGGGAAACATGCATTCCCCTAACTTCTTGTGTGAAGGGGAAAGATGGTGAGGAAGAGATGACCAGGAGGTGGGTCACTCTCAACATCAGACAGAAGATTAGAGAGGTTCTTAATCTTCCTCATTCTGGACGAAGCCCTGTTGATTTTGGGTTTGGGACTGAGAGGGATTATCTCTAGTCCCTCTGCGATGGAGATGTGGTCCTGATGTGTGGTCTGGAGATGGGGATTGCTGGAGGACTAGAACAGATCTCGCGGCCAAAACTGTATACGATGATGGCAATCTCTGACGCCTCAGTGCATAATTTTAACTGGGAGGATTACTTTCTCCAATTGCTGGTAGCTGAGACCAACAAAATCAAATACTCACCGGAGGGTCAGGCGACATTTGAGGCCAAAATGCACTTTGGCACCAAGATTTCTCTGATCTTGGAGACCCTGGATCTCGGTGATGTGGATCAGGCCCAATCACTCGAGATTCCAGCGAAGATTGATCTATTCAGAGCCTATACGGTGATGCTGGCACTAAGAAACATCCAAGAACTCAGAAGAAAAAGGCTCAGGCGAGCACGACGGGAAGAGTCAAGGCTCAGGCGAGCAAATCTTCTGGGATCCTTATTATGAAGCCAGCGGAGGACAAGCCCAAGCCCTCAGGACCCAAGCAACAGAAACTGAAATTCTTATATCAGGGGTCAGAAGAGCTAGAGAAAAAGCTTGTGGAAGAGAAGGCTGCTGAAGAAATGATTCAGCACGCACATCCGGAGAGGGAATCAGATCAGGATGCACTTGAAATCGCCCCTATCTCTGCCATTCCGGATGTTGCACCCACTGATCCTAACTCACTGATTCTTGACATTGCTTCAACTTATTAGGGTATGGAGGCCCCCTCGGGTGAGGATCAGGGGGAACCTGTTCAGGAGGAAGGAGCTCAGAAGGAGGTGTCTGAAGGGGTTCAGCTGAAGCTCCGTGGCCATTCCCTGCGCCTGACGAGAACACATTATCAGACTTTGAGATAGTGGCAAGGGGATCGACTACTGAGATGGTGGAGATGAGGTTTCCTGACCTCTCAGATACTCACAAGGAAGCAGTTGTGCAGCTTCGCACCTTTGCTATGATCCGGAACGCCACCTGGCCTGAACTCAATCAGCTCGGAGAGTCGAAAGAATGGGACAATATTGCTGAATCAGAGACTGCCCTCTTTGATCATTTTGATGTTAACTCTCTACATCACCTGATCAAGATGGTAGACTTTATTAGAACTGTCAGACATATTTATCCTGAGCCCGAGCCTCAGAGATTTGAGAAGGAGAAAGAAGTGGAGGAGGAAGCTGAGAAGGAAGTGATTGAGACCGCTGATGGTGCTCAGCAAGGTGGCACTGAAGGGGTCAGTGCACCGGCCGATGAAGCAATTCTGGGACCCGGGATTGCGGAGGCTTCAGGAGAGGGTCCACCAGGTCTGGTCCGAGTCAGAGGAAAATGGATCACCCCTGAGTCACTATATGTTCAGAACTCCTCACGAGCTCTTGCCAATATTCACAGAAGGGTAATCCTCGTCGAGAGAAAAACTAGCCGGGTTGGTTCAAATTCTGAAGTGCTTAATAAGAAGATGACTAGGCTGGATCGTGACCTGAATGAGAAGGGTTCTGACATGAATGTTGCCATTGATCTTCTTGGAGAAGTCAGGACTCAACACTCAGTAGATCTCACTGCTATCTCTGAGCAAGCAAAAGGGGCCATTCAAAGCTGCAATCAAATGGTCTCTGATGCGCAAACTCAGCAGGAGAACAAGCTTGCCACTTTTCTTGATCAACAACTGCCTGAAAGAATTGATCAACTTGTTGATGAAAAGTTGGCCAAGCTAAAGGCTGAACTGAAGAATGAGCTGCTGAGTGAGATGTCTGCACATGAGAAGGTGGAAATTGCATCTGCCCTGGACAACAGAATGGAGAACTTCGTAGGTCGACTGAAGGCTGCACACAATTCAGCCATTGATAAGCTCAGTATTGGCCTAAGAGGGATGGCAGGGAAGATTGGGCAGTTGCAGGGCAAGCAGACTGAGATGGACAATCAGTTCACGTTGTTGGCGGAGTCAGTAAATAAAGTTGTTAAGCGAATCAATGACGATGATGCCAAAAAGGGGGAAGAAGGGAAGAAGCAAATTGCTACTACTGGTAAAGCCAAGAAGAAAATCTTCCCCCCTGAACTGAAAGTGACGGATAGAAAAAGGATAAGGTCCGTCGCTGCCATCGAAGCCGCTGAAGGTTCAGAGCCAAAGAGGTTGAGGCCCTCTGAGGATCTCGCTCTGGAACCTTTGTATAAGGAGATGGAGGAACAGATGAATCCGGGGCTGACCACTAAGGAAAAGATGGTAATGACTGAGGCGGAGAAGATAGCGAAGATGAAGGTGATTTCGCTGCTCAGTCAGATCCAACGGCTAAAAGAGTCCAATGAGTACCTGACTTCGTAGGTTCAGAAGAAGAAAATTGTGCCTTCTGGATCTCAGACAAAGACTCAGAGGAAGTTAGTGGTCACTCCAAATCAAGGTCCTCCTCCTCTTCAGTTCGTTGAGGATTTCATTCCGATAGAGATGTTGGAGGTATGGATTCCGATCCGAAATAGGTGGGCTTACCTATTCTATGTGGTGGGGATATGGGACGATCAATCTGAAGAAAAAGACGTCATACTCCATCACTGGATGGCACAGGAGCATCCAGATCTATGGGCTGAAATAATCAGACATGCTGACACAGAAGGTGTAGAGATTGCTCCTCCGGAATTCATTAAGTACCCTCCTCCACTCTTCAGGAACTCCAAACAATTGGACCGGAAAGCGATATCAGAAGAAGTCGTCAGAGTAGGACGCACTGTCGGGGCTGTTGGTGATCGGAACAGGATGAAGCAAGTCCTGAACCGAGTCTTGGAGATGTATGAAATTCCTTTAGCTGCTTGGAATAGGGATGAAGAATAGATCAGGAAATAGTTGTTCAGGAATTGTATTAGCTTCAGGATAATTGTAACTCTTATATCAATCAATGAAGTTATTTATTTTTCCTGATTACAACTTCTTGTTGACTCCTGAATTTACTTTTCTGAATCCTTATCAAGAACTGTACTAACCCTTTCCTTGTTTTCATCTTATAGACTAAGTACCTAGTTTGTCAGGTGGTACTGAGTTGTTCTCACTGACTAAGTCAGTTGATTGTATAGATGAATAGGAATTTGCTTAAGGGTTTTGGCATCATCAAAAAGGGGGAAATTGTTGGGACAATCTGAGTATTTTGATTAGATCCCAAAACCCCTGATGAATCTGCCTAAGTATAGTTGTTCAGGATCAAATAGTTCAGGATAGTTAGGTTAGGAATTCAGTACAGGAGGAACTTGCTGAAGACTGAAGAATATTGGAGTCGACCCAATTTACTGAAGTCTGAAGTGTAATCCATCCTGAAGGAGTCAGTCAATCTTGCTGTAGATTGCCTGGTCTGAAGCTGAAGATCGAAGCCTGTTAATCCGTCCTGAAGTCAATCCTAAAGTACCATTGACTGATGTTTCTACTGAGTACACTAAGCATACTCAGGACAGAACTTAGTCAGTGAAGAGTAAGTGTGATCTATCAGGCTATGCTGAATGCACTTAAGACCTGACTTAGTCCTTGGTTCCGTTGATCTGAACCTTGTAAGTGCAAAGCAATAAGGTTACACATACTGGGCTGAATAATCTATCAGGCTGTGCTGAATGCACATAAAACCTGACTCGGGCATTAGTTCAGATCACCTGAACCATGTAAGTCCAAAGCAAAAAGGTTATTTATGCTATGGGAGAAGAGAAAAAGAGAATGTCAGTGAGACTCCAATGAAGACAAACATTCAGACTGAGTTATTAACAATAGACTCAGAGTATTGAATGTATGAGGAAGGACAAATGTCTGAAAGTCAACTAGCCGTTAAAACGGAGAGCCAATGATCTTTCGAGACGTATGTACGGAGTCTGCGCAGCATTTAATGTGGCATTTAATGCGTCTCAGAGTTGCAGGCGATGGGACAAACTTGCCAGAATAAGCATGGCGATTAGGTCAAACAGTATTTCTAGCCTGCAACCACCCTAAAATAGGAAAGATTTGATTTGATCTCCTCCAACGGATCTATTTTGAATCTTGCCTATAAATATGGAGAGCCTTGCACCCATTCAAGGCTAATGGGAAATTTCCAAGAGAAAACTCTCAAGAATCCAAGCTCTCAAAGCATACTATAAACAACACTCTGCAATTAAATTTCCCTAGTGTTGTAGTAGGATTCACTCTGTATTTACTTAGATCGATAGCTCTAATATTTAGTATTATTTTGTACTGCTAGTGCTATCTTAGTTGGAAACCAGAATACCAAACCACTCAGGGTGTGAGATTGGTTAGTTAGAAGGACTTGGACTTGTAAAACGCCCAGGGGTCAGTTCCTAAGAGAGGAAGTTGGCTATTCGTGTCCCTTGGCACGCAAAACCCAAGTACCTATCCTCAGGGTTTTGAGGATAACTTACTGTTAAATCAGGCCGTGGATGTAGGAGTTGGTTATCTCCGAACCACGTTAAAAAGTCCCATGTGTGCTGATTTACTATACTGTTCAGGATCATAACTGTCATCATACTAAACTGAACATTCTTCATTGTTTTTATCTTCAGGACTGAATCAATCATCCTGAATCTTAATACTGTGCACTCAGCCTTAACCACCTGTTTACTAAGCAAACTTAGAGAAAATGTTTTCAGAAACTAAAACGAGTAGAAACTAAGGGCTCACTTTCCGCACGTACTCTAGCTGATTGAGATAGTAGTCCAACTGACCCGCCTCCGAGCAGTCAGTAGGTTAGTTATCTCTACTGAGCTTCTGAGCACTTTACTCACACTCAGTTTATCTGACTCGTTACTGAATTGTCCCTGCTGCCCCTGTGGACCTTCAGGATACTGAGTAATTCAGGAAATCCTGACTGAGTGTGTTAGAGCATTTTTCTGAGTCTTTCAGAAAAATCTGACATCAGTGTATTCCCTCCATACACTGATTGTACTCGTTTCGGGACCAACACACATTATCTCTGATGAAGTGATGCCTAATATCCACATGCTTGCATCTTGTGTGAAGTACTGGGTTCTGTGATATTGCAATAGCACTATTGTTATCACAGAATATAGGTACTTCACTGGCCTGTATGTTGTAATCAGTTAGTTGTTGCCTTATCCATAGGATTTGGGCACAACAACTTCCAGCAGCCATGTATTCAGCTTCAGTGGTGCTTGTTGCTACTGAACTCTGTTTCTTTGAGAACTAGGATATCAATTTGTTTCTAAGAAATTGACATGTCCCAGTGATTGACTTTCTGTCAATTTTGCATCCTCCATAGTCAGCATCAGAATAGCCTGTTAATTCAAAGTTATCATCAGAGGGGTACCTAAGTCCCATGTTGACAGTACCCTTGAGATATCTTAGAATCTTCTTTGTGGCTTCCAGGTGACTTTTCTTTAGACTGAATTGATATCTTGCACAAATTCCTACTGCATAAGTGATGTCAGGCCTGCTTGCAGTAAGGTAAAGAAGAGATACAATGATTCCTCTATAAGTAGTCTGATCCACAACTTCTCCTTCTTCATCAGGTTCAAGCTTTGCGTTTGTATTCATAGGTACCCTGACTACCTTGCTTGAGCTGCAACCAAACTTCTGTATCAGCTCCCTTGTGTACTTAGCCTGATTGATGAATATTCCTTCAGGGGACTGTCTGACTTGCAGTCCAAGGAAGAAATTCATCTCTTCTCTCATGGACATCTCAAACTTTCCTTTCATGAGATGTGAGAACCTTGTACATAGGTCTTCATTCTGTGAGCCAAATATGATATCATCCACATAGATTTGGACCAAGAGTATGTCCTCTCCATGTGTGATTCTAAAGAGTGTTCTGTCAACACTCCCCTTAGTGAAACCATGCTCCAAGAGGAACTGTGACAATGTGTCATACCAGGCTCTTGGAGCTTGTTTCAGGCCATATAGGGCTTTCCTCAGCTTGTATACTTTATTGCCTTCCTCAAATCCAGGGGGTTACTCCACATAGACTTCTTCATTCAGAACCCCATTGAGGAATGCACTCTTGACATCCATTTGATAGACCTTGAACTTCTTGTGGGAAGCATAGGCAAGAAACAACCTGATAGCTTCTAGTCTGGCTACTGGTGCAAAGGTTTCATCATAATCAAATCCTTCAACTTGAGAGTATCCTTTGGCCACCAGTCTTACTTTGTTTCTGACAATGACATCATTCTCATCCTTCTTATTTTTGAAGACCCATTTGGTTCCAATGATGTTTGCATGCTTGGGTCTTTTGACAAGCTCCCATACTTGGTTCCTTGTTAACTGGTTGAGTTCTTCTTCCATGGCAATGATCCAGTTTGGATCCTTGAATGCTTTTTCAATGGTCTTGGGTTCCTGTGCTGAGAGAAAATAACAAAAGAGAGCATTTTCTCCATGAAAGCTTCTAGTCTTGACTCCAAGGTTAGGATCTCCAAGAATCTGACTGATTGGATGGTCAATCAACCAGCTTCTTTTGGATTGTCCTCTCTCAGTGGAGTTATCCACAAGGGATACCTCTTCAACTGGAATTGAGTCACTAGTTTGGGCAATTCTAAGTAATTCAGGGGATAGGGCAGAGGGAAGGAGTCTTGAGTCATCATTCAGGGTTGTTTCTAAGTTATCAGCACAGTCTAGTCTGGCTTCCCCCTGAATTTTATGCTCAGTGTCTGTCTCAGCTTGGCCAACTTCTTCATTGACAGATGTTACCTGAGGAGCTGGGATTGAGTCATTCAGCTCATTTTCATCAGTGTTGATTTCCTCAGGCTGGTTTGTCCTCTGGGTGTAGTCTTCTGACACCTTTAATCCTAAAGTGTCCCATGTTGGAATGTGGGCATCCACTTTCTTATAAGTGGACTTGTCCAGGGTCAGGTTAGTCATTTTATCAGTGATTTCTTTGGTGGCCTGATGTTTCCTGGATTCAAGAGTAGATTCATAAAAAACAACATGGGGTGTTTCTTCCACCACAAGGGTTCTAAGGTTATATACCTTGAAGGCTCTACAGATTTGGGAATATCCAAGGAAAATTCCTTCATCAGCTTTGCCATCAAAGGTTTTCAATTTCCTTTTCCCATTGTTGTGAATGAAACACTTACAACCAAAGATATGTAAGTAGGATACGTGAGGTTTCCTACCATTCCATAGCTCATAAGGAGTTTTGCCTTGAATTTTGGTAAGCATGGATCTATTTTGAGTGTAACAGGCTGTATGTATGGCCTCAATCCAGAACCTTTTGGGAATTTGTGCATCAGCAAGCATGGTTCTGGCAGCCTCCTTAAGTGTCCTGTTTCTCCTTTCAGCTATCCCATTTTGTTGAGGAGTTCTAGCAGCTGATGTCTCATGGGATATACCTGACTTATGAACTTAGTACCTTTATCAGATCTTATCTTGATGATAGAAAGATCCTTTTCATTTGAAATCTTCCTGAGTAGTTCAGGTAGCCTGAGTTGAGTATCCTTCTTGCTGGACATGAATATCACCCAAGTGTATTTTGAGAAGTCATCAACTACCACAAGTGTATATTTGCTTCCATTGATGCAGGCTGGTGTGACAGGTCCAAAGTGGTCCATGTGTAGCAGTTGAAGTATCCTGTCAGTGGAGGGATTAGTTTTGCTTTTGAACGAGGCTTTTATTTGCTTCCCTTCTTGGCAAGCTTTGCAAATGTGATCTTTGTTGAACACCTCATTCGGTATCCCTTCCACTAGGTTCAGTCTTGATATTTTGTTGAGGGTCTTGAAATTAAGATGATTGAGTCTTCTGTGCCATAGCCAAGTAAGGTCACTTGAACTCTTGGCAATAAGACAGGTCTGTTTAGGACAGGATCTCCAGTCTGCAAGATAAACATTTCCTTTCCTAGACCCTGTTAGTAGTACTTGTGTATTTGATGCATTTCTTACACAACACAGGTTACTTGAAAACTCAACATTATATCCCTTATCACAAAATTGGCTTATAGAAAGCAGGTTATGTTTCAGTCCACTGACATATGATACATTTGTTACCTGGACTGACCCTATCATCAGGGTACCATAACCTTTTGAGATTCCTTTTGAATTGTCACCAAAGGTGACTTGTGGGCCTTTCCTTTCCTTGTAGTTAGTCAGGAGACTTTGGTTGCCTGTAATATGTCTTGAGCAACCACTATCCATATACCAGTCATCTTGAGAATCCAAAGAGTCCTGCATAAAAGTTAATTCTTAGGTACCCATTTTGTGTTGGGTCCTATTTGGTTAGCTGTACCTTTAGGGATCCAAATATGCTTAATAGCCCTAGTTATTTTGGACTGGCTGATTCTTCTCCCATAAACATCTACATAGAAAGTGGACTCCTTAAATGCCCTAGGAGTTGACTGCCTATAAGTGTTAGTCCTTTGTGGGACAGGTGGCTTGATATACCTCCTGTTTCTAAAGGACTTTGGTGCAGCTGACCTAAAGTGTTGTTGATAAGGAGGGATATAACTCCTCTCATAGGGCATATATGAGAGTGATTCCCTGTAGTGAACCCTTCTGTCAACTCCCCTGACAGAGGGATCAGGCCAGTTTGTCCTCTACCTAAATTGTCTCTTGGGAGAAGATCTAGGTTGAGGATAGGTGTATTGAACATTATTCCATTTGTTTCTAGAAAGTTTTCTTCTTTGGAGTTGATTCTTCATGGAGTTTATTCTGGGAGGTGTATAGGCTGTTCTAGTCTTTTCAGTGGACCTACTTAGCACTATCACCTCCTCAATAAGTTCAGCAGGTCTTTTGCCCTTATCAAGGATCCTTCTGGGATTCTCAGAGGACCTTACAAACACTCTCTCATTACTGCTAGTGGATGCACTGTTGAGAGGACCTTCTGAGGATGTAAATGGGAAGAATCCTATCCCATGTCTGCTGTCTGAGCTATTTTGTAAGCTTAGAATTTTTTCTATAGCAAGAGAGGGTTTGTTCAAAGATTCTAGCTTTCTTCGCAGATGATCCTCAGATTCCTTCAGCAAGTTTACATTGCTGATTAGGGTTTTAACTTCGATAACTAAATCATTGTTCTCATTAGCTAGCCTGATCTGATCATTGGTCAGTCCCCTGATCAGCTCATCCTTTACACTAACCTGACTCTTGAGTGTTTCCACTTCATTTGTCAGGGCAATGGTTTGGGATGGTGAGGCAAGGTCTACCTCAATCTCAAATTCAGTCAGCTTGGTATTTTTATTGGCTAGCATCCTGTTTTTTCCTCAAGAATGAGGTATGCCTCTTGCAGCCTGGAGAAGTCAACCATCAATTGTTCCAAAGAGAACTGAAGGTTGAGGTCCACTGTTGACTCTGAGCTAGGCTCAGGTGAGTGTACAATTAATTGACAAAGTTGGGATTGTACCTCGGGTTCATCATTGGCCATGAGGCATAGATCGTCATCGTTGCTATCAGTGAATATTTCTTTAGAGGAGCTTGCAACCTCTTCATCTTCTGCCACCATTGCTCTTCTTTCCAATCTCCTGTCTCTCTTAGCCTGCCTTTCCTTTCTTTCCTTAGAACTCAGCTGAGGATAGTCATACTGGAAGTGGCCTGTCTTATTGCATTGATAGCATCTTTTGTCATCATCTTCAGCTTCTTCCTTGTCTTTCCTTCTGGACTCTGATTTTGAGGTGGATTCCTCACTTTTGTTATTTCTCTTGTATTCTTTCTCAGGTTCCTTTTCATTCCTGGGAATGAACCTAGACTTCTTTTCCTTGCTATCCTGATAGTATCTCTTATATTTGGCAAACCTTGAATTCAGCTTTTCAAACCTTCTTGCTAGAAGGCTCATTTCTTCTTTTATCTCAGCTTTGCTCTGGGATTTGCAGGGCTTGTTAGCTTTCTTGATCTTGGCTGGTTTAGCTTCAGAACTGTTTGCCTTGAAGGCTACTCCTTTCTCAGATGAGGAAGACTCTTCTGTAGCTCTTTTCCTATTGAGATCAAACTCGTAGACCTTGAGTTCTGAGAACACTTACTGTCTTTTCTCCAAGAGGTATAATTCATTAAATCCCTTAGTTCCGCATATTTAGGGCTTTATGTGATATTATATGATTCATATGTTTTGCATGCAAAGGCTGTTGTTGGATACACAATTATTTGATTTAAATATGTTTAAATCATGATATTAATTGTAGTCTTAAATTTGTATTTAGCATAAATCCCGAATAGATCCGCACAGAATTCCCCAACAACTGGTATCAGAGCGGGTTTCGAGCTCTACACGTTAAATTATAATTTAAGTGTTTAATATTAAATTTGAAAATTGGATAGTAGAATTGCTAGATCTTTTTTGCAGGTATCCACTTGTCATGGTATTTAATATTTTTTTATGCATGCATGTATGATGATGCAGTTTTAAAATCTGATTCGTTCGGATCATTTTTCTCGTGAGAAAATCCACGGGTAGACTAGAATATTTTTTTGTAATAGACTAGTCTAGACGATAGGTTTATTTATTTTTAGTAAATAAATTGTAGCCGATATCGAAGACGAAGAACGGAGATTTTAAGGCCCGGAGACAAAGTTGTTGTAATTTTGTTGCGGTCGAGTGGGAGCTTAATCGAGACGGACGATAAAGCTTGAAGATGAACGGTGATTACGACATCTCGTAGTCAAAATGAGAAATTAAACCATGACAATTGGATATAATGTGCCAATTTGTTTAATTTGTTTTGATGCATGCTTTATTTATTTAATTTGATTAAATATTTGATTGCATGAATGTCGTAATGAAAAATCTCAACTCCAAAAATTACTAAGTATGTTTTAAATATAATTCGGTATTTTATTCTAGATAATAAAATTGAATTATTTGGCCTCCATGATTTATTTGTTTGTGAAGTCTTTTGGCTACGCGTTGGCAAGCGCCTTTCTCCCTATCGGATAGATCAAAAGATAAGTTCTGTTGGTCCCGAAATGAGTATAATCAGTGTATGGGGGGGGGGGGAAATACACTGATGTCAGATTTTCTGAAAGACTCAGAAAAATGCTCTTACACAATCAGTCAGGAAGATCCTGATGATACTCCGCAAAACTGATAGTCCGCAGGGGCAGCAGGGACAAGTCAGTAATGGAGTCAGATAGGCTGAGTGTGAGAGATGTGCTCAGAAGCTCAGTAGAGATAACAAACCTACTGACGGCTCGGAAGTAAGTCAGTTGGACTACTATCTCAGTGAGCTAGAGTACGTGCGGAATGTGAGCCCTTAGTTTCTACTCATTTTAATTTCTGAAAACATTTTCTGAGTTTGCTTAGTAAATTGGTGGTTAAGGCTGGTGCACAGTATTAGGACTCAGGATGATTGATTCAGCTTGAAGATCAAAACAATGCAGTATGCTCAGTTTAATATGAATAACAATTATGATCCTTAGCAAGAAAGTAAATCAGCACACAAGAGACTTTTTAACGTGGTTCGGAGATAACCAACTCCTACATCCACGACCTGATTTAACAGGAAGCTATCCTCAAAACTCTGAGGATAGGTACTTGGGTTTTACGTGCCAAGGGACACGAATAGCCAACTTCCTCTCTTAGGAACTGACCCCTGGGTGGTTTTTCAAGTCCCAGTCCTTCTAACAAACCAATCTCACACCCTGAGTGGTTTGGTATTCTTGGTTTCCAACTAAGGATAGCCCTAGCAATACAAAGCAATGCTAAAGATTAGAGCTATCAAAACTAAGAAAATACAGAGTGAATCCTACTACAACACTAGGGAAATTTAATTTCAGAGTGTTGTTCAAAGTATGCTTTGAGTGCTTGGATTCTTGAGAGTTTTCACATGGAATTTCCCGTTAGCCTTGAATGGGTGCAAGGCTCTCTATATTTATAGGCAAGATTCAAAATAGATCCGTTGGAGGAGATCTACCCAAATCCTTCCTATTTTAGGGTGGTTGCAGGCTAAATGTACTATTGACCTAATTACCATGCTTAATCTGACAATTTTTGTCCCGCCGCCTGCAACTCTGCGAGGCATTAAATGCCGCATTAACTACTGCGCAGACTCCGTACATGTGTGTCAAAAGATTATTGGCTCTCCGTACAAACGACTAGTTGACCACCTGACACTTGTCCTTCCTCATACATTCAATACTCTGAGTCTCATATTAATAACTCAGCCTGAATGTTTGTCTTTATCGGAGTCATACTGACATTCTCTTTGTCTCTTTGTTCCATAGCATAAATAACCTTTTTGCTTTGGACTTACATGGATCAGGTAAACTGAACCAAGGCCTAAGTTAGGTCTTACGAGTATTCAGCTCGGCCTGATAGGTTATTCAGCCCAGTATATGTAACCATTTGACTTTGGACTTACATGAGTCAGATAAACTGACTGAAGGCCTAAGTCAGGACTTATGAGCATTCAGCTCAGCCTGATAGGTTACACTTACTCTTCACTAACTAAGTTCTGACCTGAGCAAGCCTAGTGTACTCAGTAGAAACATCAGCCAATGGTACTCCGGATTGTCTTCAGGATGGATCTTCAAGCTTCGGTCATCAGCTTCAGTTCAGACAATCTTCAGCAAGACTGACTCTGACCTTCTTCAGGGCGAGTTGCACTTCAGACTTCAATCAATTGGGTCGACTCCAATATTCTTCCGCCTTGAATACGTTCCCCCTGAACTGAATCCCTAACCTGATCTAGACAATCCTGATTAACTGTTGTTTGCCTATTTGGTATCTACGTGCAAGTGTACACTATCATTATTGTAATGGCAAGCTTAACCAAGTTTATTTTATATCGAACACAGGGAGAGGTGTATTTGTAAGGTAAGATTATCGTTCTAAATTCGAAAACACAAATCAAGTAAAGGAGATAAGGTATCTATTGTCTACAAGTGCGTCAAACAAGTAAACTACCTATCACCTTGATTCACAAAGTGAGCAAGTTGTGTGAGAAGTGTATTAGTGTACTATCCTATGTTTCATGTGGTGAAGTATCACTTATTTATGCATTGAGGTGTTGTACAATCAATAGGAAAGCAACTCTAACATGCAAAGGTCTCCCTAGATGCACATACGAGCCTCTAATTGTCTTACCAATTCTCTAAGGTAATTCTCACTATCTTAGGAATTTTAACAAACACTTAGTATGCAATGGCATAATAACAAGAATGTTTAGGAAAATAGCCCAACTCTCGTATGAGACTAAATCCTAATGGCCCATACAATCAATTATGCATATAAGATTTCATACAAACCATCAAAATAGAGAATTGATCATACAACATCTAAAACCTTCATAAGATCAACATAGACACCACACTACTCCATAGGAATCATACACCAACACACAAAGGAATTAGTCCATGGCTAATTTGGTAAACAAAAGAGAAATTAAAGTAACTACAATCATCATTATGCAGGAATTGTAAAGAGTATACAAGAATTTTACCTATTACAATGAAATTGAAAAGATACAAGATTACCTCTAGAAGCTAAAAATCGATTCGACAATAGAAATTGAAAACCGAATGGTAGAAATGTAGCTTGAGCTATGCTAAGAATGCTGGAGAAGACAGATTGAAGATCCGTACAGTAGATTAAAAGTAATCGCAGAAATCGTAAATGAAAATCTAAGAATACCCACTTGGAAACTACCTCTAACTTCTCCTAATATAGTGAGAGAATATATGATGTAAGTGAATCTAAGAAAATGATAAAAGTCCCTTTGCAAATCTGAGATGGAAGTATATATAGTGCCCTTGGATCATTGACTAAGATGCCCTTCATTAAAACGCGCGAAAATACAAAAATTGCCCCGAAAATCTGAGTATTCTGAACTTCTGTCGCCCAAGAACTGTTGGACTGTCGACCGCTTGGTCGACTGCTTGGTCGACAGGGGCGCATTTTGTCGCGCAAGACTTGAGCGTCTACCGTCCGAGCTGGTCGACAGCGAGCTCGCTCCATGCAAGTCTTTCCAGGTAACTTTGTCCCGCGGAGGCTGCCTTCTTATGAAGGGGTCCTGTCGACCGAGGCCTTAGTCTTGGTTGATGAGCGACTTCCTCATTTTTGTCATATCTTGAGCTCTAGAACTCCGATCTCCATTTTGCTCAACTCCAAAATTTAGACTTTTCTCGATCTTGCTCGTTTCTTCCCTATTTTGCTCGTTTTCACCTACAATCACAACTTTCTAGCCAAAAAGGGTTAAATACACAAAGTATCGCATTTTAGGGTCAAATATGAACATAATATCACCAAAAGCATATAGAAATGAGTGCTAAAAACATGCAATTATGACCCTAATCATACCCCCAAACTAGATTGTTGCTCGGCCTCGAGCAACGAAGCGATAAGATAGGGGAATAATTGTATGTATGAAGCATCAAGAACAAGATCAATGCATAGAATCATCACTCAATTTCGAGCAAATCTAAAATACAATATCATTCACTTATCTATCAAAATCAAATCAATTAACACAATATCAAGTCAATGAGTCATGATGCTTTCTAGATAAGTGTTTCACTCAACCCTCGAGTGTTTAGGCTCTCTCATTCATCACACAATGATACAAATACTACCATAAGCTTGGCTCAAATCTCAAATTCTCCACCATTTGAAATGACAAATCAATCACACATCAATGAGGACTTTTAAAGGTTGTAGTGTTGGCTCTTTGGTAGGGAAGGAACATATGGATAAAAGTGACTAAGTATGATTAGTAAAGCATAGAAGGAATCATCATGTAAATCATATCTTCATGCAAATAGCAATCTCATCTTCATGCTCTTTCAATATCACACTTCTAAATATCAATCTTCCCTTTTTGCAAAATTGTGAACATACTCACAACACTTGAGTCAAACTTGACCAAATTTTCATGAAAAGTCAACCTTTTTCAATTTCTTGCAAGCACTTGCCTTTTGAACCTTCTTTCCAATACAATCCATGCATAGAATTTCTTTCCACCTTGGCCACCATTTTCTTCATCATATCACCAATCTTTTTTCCTTCTTTTCACTCTACTATTCATAAGGACAAGAGAGTTCCAAAAAGGAAGGAAAATGGCTTAAAGTGTGGTTAGCCAAATGAAAGGATTAATAGCACAAAAGTGGGTAGTAAAGGATATTAATATCAATGGTAGGCTCATAGAGCAAAGTGGCTTAATATAAATCAAAGAAAATGCCTCATATCATCTCTTGTGAAATCATTATCTAATGTAGCCTCAAATAAGACTAAAGTCAAGTTCTAGAGTATAATGCACATGTGTGGAACTCACATCAAGGCAATGTCATCCGTTCAAGATTGAAACGGGCAAAATGGCTCAAAACTCACGGGATAAGTTGATCAAGACTCATATCCTATCAACAATGCTCATATCAATGAAATTTCAAGAATCATGAAATCAAAAGTATCAAGGATCAACAAGAATCAAGCAATAATTTCACTACACTAATCAAGACTATCAACTCATCCACACAACAATAAACATATCTCATGCATTCACTTCTCAAAGCAAGTAATAATATGGCTAAAAATAACAAGCAAAATAAGGGCTCATCAACACCATAAGCATCAAAGCATAAGAATATTTCCCAAAAATCAATCTAAAGATAGCATTGCCATGAGAATGACGAAACAATTACACCCCCCAAACTTTTTAGACCCCCCCCAAACTTTTTTGGACCAAGGGTCTAAAAAGTTTGGCAAAGAAGTGGAGGCAAGAATCATGCAATGCACAATAAAGCTCAAAACGAAATCAACATCAAATATTCGACGCAAAACATCATCAAATCAATACAACAAAGAAATACCCCCAAACTTGGCTATACCAAGTACTTCACAAAGAGAAAGAATACAATATCTCACCCTTGGAGCAATGATAATATGAGGGTACCCCTTTTGATTGTACACACCTACAAGATAAAAAACATACACTATTAGACTAAAAATAATAAAATCCTAAAAACATAAAAGGATGGGTTGCCTCCCATCTAGCGCTTGGATTTAACGTCCCCTAGCCAGACGTCTCTTAAGCTCGATTCATGGTGGCTCATCATCACAAAGCCTCAAATAGTTTGTCACTTCTTTTAGCATAGAATTATTGTAAAGCTTCAAACGGTGCCCATTAGCATAGAAGAGTTCCCCTTTATCATTCATCAATTCGTACCATCCACTTGCAAAGCAATTTGATATCGTAAAGGGCCTACTCCATTTTGACTTTAATTTTCTGGGAAACAACTTTAATCTTGAATTAAACAAAAGTACTTGATCGAGCGCTTTAAATGACTTCTCTTTTATATTGGCATCATGCCATCTCATAGTCTTTTCCTTGAAAATCTTAGCATTCTCATACGCCTCATCTCTAAATTCATCCAACTCAAGCAATTGTAGATGCCTTTTCTCCCCACACGCTTTCTCATCAAAATTCAACTTCTTAATGGCCCAATAAGCTTTGTGTTCAAGCTCAACGGGCAAATGATAAGGCTTACCATATACAAGTTGGTAAGGAGAAAGGTTCAACGGAGTCTTAAAGGCCGTAAGATAAGCCCATAGCGCATCATCTAACTTGAGTGCCCAATCTTTCCTATTAGTGCTCACGGTCTTCTCTAGGATAAACTTGATTTGGCGATTTAACACTTCCGCCGATCCATTAGTTTGGGGGTGATAGGCCGTGGAGATCTTGTGCTTTACATCATACTTTACAAGTAAATTCCCCAATGCTCTATTCACAAAATGAGTACCCCCATCACTAATCAACGAAATCTTGGCACACCAAATCTTGCAAAAATGTTCTTCCTAAAGAATTTCATCACCACTCTTGCATCATTGAACTTTGTTGGGATTGCTTCCAACCACTTCGACACATAATCCACAGCCAAAAAAATGTATAAATAGCCATGAGAAGATGGGAAGGGTCCCATAAAATCAATACCCCATACATCAAAAACCTCTACTTCTTGAAAAATATTCAAGGGCATCTCATCCCGTCTTGACAACCCCCCAACTCTTTGGCAGCTATCACATCTAGAAACAAACATATGACAATCTTTAAAAACCGAAGGCCAATAAAAACCACATTGAAATACCTTTTGTGCCGTCTTAATGGACCCAAAATGTCCTCCACAAGGTAAAGAATGGCAATGTGTAAGCACACTTTCAATCTCTTCATCCGGAATACATCTCCTAATCATGGAATCGGCACATCGACGATACAAATATGGATCATCCCAAATATAACAATGTACCTCCTTGTAAAACCGCTTCCTTGCATTTGAATTCATTCCATAAGGAGTTGCTCCACTTTTTAAGAAGTTAGCAAAGTCGGCATACCATGGCGCCTCATCTTCCGTCTTCCAAATTTTCTCTCCTTCCACTCTAAAAATACGCTCATCGGGGAAGCTTTCAAGTATCTCCTCTTTCTCTTCCAAAGCCTCGTCTCCTCTTACTAATTTTGACAAATGATCCGCTATCACATTTTCGCTCCCCTTCTTGTCTCGAATCTCTAGGTCGAACTCTTGTATGAGCAACACCCACCTTATCAATCGAGGTTTCGAATCCTTCTTTGTCATCAAGAACTTGATAGCAGAGTGGTCAGTGTTGACAATGGTTTTCGTCCCCTCTAGATATGGACGAAACTTCTCCAATGCATATACAATGGCCAAAAGCTCTCTCTCGGTAGTGGTGTAATTCAATTGAGTCGATGAGAAGGTCTTTGAAGCATAATAGATTGCATGAAATGTTTTCTCCCTTAATTGGCCTAGCGCCACCCCCATAGCATAATCACTCGAATCGCACATAAGAACAAAAGGCTCATTCCAATCGGGGGTAATCAAGATTGGTGCACTCACCAAGGCTTCTTTAAGCAACCTGAAAGATTTCAAACAAGCGTCATCAAATTTAAAAGGAACATCTTTTTCAAGCAAACGAGATAAGGGTTTAGACAATTTAGAAAAAACTTTAATAAATCTACGATAAAATCCAGCATGTCCCAAAAAAGATCTTACTCCTTTCTCGTTTATAGGCGGGGGTAGCTTCTCAATAGCTACTACCTTAGCACGGTCAACTTGCAGCCCATTAGATGAGATGTGATGACCAAGGACCACTCCTTCACTTTCCTTGAAGTGGCACTTCTCCCAATTTAGCACCAAATTTGCCTCTTCACATCTAACCAACACTTTTTCAAGATTAGATAAGCATATATCATATGTATTTCCAAAAACACTGAAATCGTCCATAAATGCTTCCATAATTTGCTCAATTAACCCATGGAATATCGACATCATTAACCTTTGGAATGTAGCTGGAGCATTGCATAGCCCAAAGGGCATGCGTCTCCAAGCGTACGTTTCATATGTGCATGTGAGAGTAGTCTTCTCTTGGTCTTCCGGTGCAATCATAATTTGATTGTATCCGGAATAGCCATCGAGGAAGCAATAGTATCGATAACCACACAATCTATCTAACATTTGGTCCATAAAGGGCAATGGAAAGTGATCCTTACAAGTGGCCTTGTTCAATTCCCTATAATCAACACAAACACGCCAACCCGTGGCAACCCTTGTAGCAATCACTTCATTATTTTCAGTTTTTATCATAGTCATTCCACCCTTCTTAGACACTACATGCAAGGGTGAAACCCAAGGGCTGTCACTAATAGGGAAGATCATATTCGCTCCAAGCAATTTCAACACTTCTTTCTTAATGACTTCTTGTATTATAGGATTCACTCTTCTTTGTGGTTGAACTAATGGCTTAGCATTTTCTTCTAGACGTATTCTATGCATGCATAAAGAAGGATTAACTCCCTTTAAATCATCCACAGTCCAACCTATAGCCGATTTATGTTTCCTAAGCATAATAAGCAATTTCTCAAGTTCATCACCTTGAAGAGAAGAGGATACGATTACCGGATTTCTTTCATTTTCCTCAAGATATTTAAGATGATTGGGCAATGGCTTTAATGCAATCCTCGCTTCCTCTTCCTTGTCCTTGCTTGCTATCTCTTCCTCTTTAATTTCCAAGAGCATCTCCCTCTCTTGAGTGTTCATGGGTCCTTCATCTTTATCACATATATCATTAACAATAAGACATTCACTTTCTTTAGCTTCATTGTAGTTAGGAATCTCATAGTTAGAAGTAAAGAAAGGAATTTAAGCATTTTCATAAGCTTCTTGTATACAAAGCTATACAACATCATTTGAGTTACAAGAGGAATTCTCCCTTGGATGCTTTATAGCATCTTGGATAGATAAGTGAAGTTCATCTCCTCCAAGCTTCAAAGTTAACTCTCCATTATAGACATCAATGACCGCTCGGGCGGTAGCCAAGAAAGGCCTTCCTAGAATGAGAGGAATGTCTTTGTCTTCTTCCATATCAAGGACATAGAAGTCCGCTGGAAATGTGAAATCTTTGATTTTAACAAGTACATCCTCTATAAAGGCATTAGGAATGCTAGTTGAGCCATCCGCCAATTGGAGTGTTGTGGATGTTCCCTTCAGGTGGCCTTGGTCTAGACTTTTAAAGATCGAGAGTGGAATTAAATTGATGCTTGCTCCTAAATCACATAGAGCATTTCATACTACTCCATTCCCCATGTCACACACAATTGTGAAACATCCCGGATCCTTCTCTTTTTGAGGGAGCTTTTTTGTCAAAGAATCACTACTCTCCTTAGTCAATTTCACCATTTCCGACTCTTCCACTCTTCTCCTTTTGGCTAAGAGATCTTTCATAAACTTTGCATAACTTGGCATTTGTTCCAAGGCCTCATAAAAAGGAATGTTTATATAAAGCTTCTTGAAAACTTCTAGGAATTTGTTGAATTTATCATCAAGCTTCTTCTTAGCAAACCTTTGAGGATATGGAATGGGCACTACCGTCTTTGGCACTCCCCATTCATCAACTTCTACCTTATTCTTCTTTTCTCCCTCTTCTCGAACTCTCTTCCACTTAGGAACATAACTTTCCTACTTTTCAATTCTTTCTTGCTCTCCTTCTTCCTCTAACCCTTCTCCCACCTTACTTTCCTCTTCCATCCCATCTTCCTTGCTTAATGGAATATGATATTCCATACCAACTCCCATATCTATATCATCAATTCTCTCCTCTTCTATCCCCTTTTCTCCATCCTCATCAAAATTTGGAACACTTGGTCCCTCATATTTTCTTCCACTTCTTAACTCAATAGCACTACACTCTTCTCTCAATTGAGCTTCTATCAAGAGAGATTTGCATTCTCGGGCCCTTGGTCCACATCTTCTTGAGACTTGCTCCACTTGTACTTCTAAACTCCTTAATCTTGCTCCTTGGTCTCGGAAAATTGTATCAAACTTTAAGTTTGTATCCTCGAAACACCTTCGTCCTTCACTTCTTAAATTGTCAAGTTCCTTGAATATAAGCTGTAGTGTTTCATTGAGATAAGTGGCATTTCCTTGGTGATAGGATGTGGTAGGTGTAGAGTTGTAGGATGTATGGTTGTGTTGGTAGGATCCTTCATTGGAATAGGTGTAAGGGTGGTAAGTATATGATGTAGAAGGTTGAGCATTTGGTGGATGATAGGAATAGTTGTTGTATCGATCCATCTTTCTTTCTCAAAATCTTGCAAGAATTTCCAAGTATCAAAACTTCTCACACAAAAAAAATGTTTAAAATTCGAAAACAAGAACAAAAATCAAACAACCAAACAAACTCGCCGTCTCCCCGGCAACGACGATAAAAACTTGTTTGCCTATTTGGTGTCTACATGCAAGTGTACATGATCGTTATTGTAATAGCAAGATTAACCAAGTTTATTTTATATCGAACACAGGGAGAGGGGTATTTGTAAGGTAAGATTATCGTTTTGAATTTGAAAACACAAAGTAAGTAAAGGAGATAAAAGTGCGTCAAACAAGTAAACTACCTATCACCTTGATTCACAAAGTGAGCAAGTTGTGTGAGAAGTGTATTAGTGTACTATCCTATGTTTCATGTGGTGAAGTATCACTTATTCATGCATTGAGGTGTTGTACAATTAATAGGCAAGCCACTCTAACATGCAAAGGTCTCCTTAGATGCACATAAGAGCCTCTAATTATCTTACCAATTCTCTAAGGTAATTCTCACTATCTTAGGAATTTTAACAAACACTTAGTATGAAATGGCCTAATAACAAGAATGTTTAGGAAAATAGCCCAACTCTCGTATGAGACTAAATCCTAATGGCCCATACAATCAATTATGCATATAAGCATTCATATAAACCATCAAAATAGAGAATTGATCATACAACATCTCAAGAATTCATAAGATCAACATAGACACCACACTACTCCATATGAATCATACACCAACACACAAAGGAATTAGCCCATGGCTAATTTGGTAAACAAAAGAGAAATTAAAGTAACTACAATCATCATTATGCAGGAATTGTAAATAGTATACAAGAATTTTACCTATTACAATGAAATTGAAAAGATACAAGATTACCTTTAGAAGCTAAAAATCGATCCGACAATAAAAATTGAAAACCAAACGGTAAAAATGTAGGTTGAGCTATGCTAAGAATGCTGGAGAAGACGGATTGAAGATCCTTATAGTAGATCAAAAGTAATCGCAGAAATCTAAATGAAAATCTAAGAATACCCACTTGGAAACTACCTCTAACTTCTCCTAATCTAGTGAGAGAATATATGATGTAAGTGAATCTAAGAAAATGATAAAAGTCTCTTTGCAAATCTGAGATGGAAGTATATATAGTGCCCTTGGATCATTGACTAAGATGCCCTTTATTGGCCTGAAGAACTAATACAAGTAGCATAAGTATAATCACCAAGGTTAGGTAGGTCGCTAGGGCTCACCCGGATCCGCAGAAGTGTGGTGCTTGCCCACGTGGGAGCAGCTCACCTGCGCAGCTCCCCTAAAGGAGCTCGCCCCTATCCCCACGAGGACCTCAACGAGGTCCATAGTCGCACGACACCCATAAGCCACGCAAGGCACCGGAGCTCGCCCTCGAGCTCGCCCAGGAGCCCACCTCCAAGCTCGCCCAGGAGCTCACCGTCTATGAGATCCTGATGGTTGCGCTCTTTTTCCCTCCTTCCAATTTATCCACAAGGGTGGTTTACGGCGAGGTTTTTAATTAGGCCCATCTAGTCTAAGGCAGTGTAGTAGGACGAGGCATAACAAAGGGAAGTAGTGTGAGGGACCAAGGCAAGGGTAAGGAACCCTCGTCAACACTGGAAGCCATATAGGCTCGTAAGGTGCCGTCCCACACTCGCACACCTATAAATAAGATATCTCTTGTAACTATTACACAATACAATTAATACATTTCCCACACTCTACTTTCTCTCTCTAAACTCTCTCTCTCTCTCTACATTATCTCCTCCAAGAACACAAATCATAAGATTATTGTTTGGTAGAATTAATCCGATATAAAGCCACATAACTGACAACGATTAGTAAATTCTATCAACAATTTAGCGCTAGAGGAAGGGCCGTCTTCGAATCTGAAAAATTAAAATTTTTCAAGAACAAAAGATAGGGTTTGTTTGAAGATTTGAAGATTTGAAGGTGTTCTTGATAAAACTCAAGAACACTTGAAGATACACACACGAATCCATTCCTTTGAAAAAGACCCAGATTTCTGGACAAAAATCAAGATTTTTGGGTTTGCAATGTTCTGCCCAAAAAAAGTTTTCAAGCGCACGCGTGTACATGAATAAACTGGATTTCGGATAATTCGTCACACGCGGGACTAGACAAAAATTTTCACAGCTCCACCTAAGCTGGACGATCATCACCTCGGCGACCTCCCTCCACCTCGGTGACCTGCAGTAAGTTACCCCCTCCAAAAACCAAAAATGGCTACAACTCGAGCTGCCAAAGGACAGACCTCCGCTGCTGCCGGAAGGTACCGAGGGGGCGACCAAAACCAGGCCGAGGTGGAGACCTCACACCAGGTGGTGGAGACCTCACAACCACCTCCCCAGAAGAGCACCACAGCCCCACGACCTCCGCGAGCTGTGGTGGCACAAGAAGACCTGATCCTTGCCCTGATGGACCTGGCCAACAACCCCGACGAGCTCCAGTGCACCATCGCAACCTTGCAAAGGTTGCAGCAGCGGCAGCATGACGAGCTCACCCTAGTGCTGAGGTGAGCCAGCGAGACCCACTTAGGGAACCCAAACTCGAGGGGAGTACAACGCTCTCCCCACTGAGCAAAAGGCGACCTCAGCCCAAGCTCGCCAGCACCGGGAACGGGCCGACAAGGCCAAGATGGTGCAAGAGGAACCCACCCTGCACACTAGGCGAGCTTCGGCCTACACCGGGTCTCCGCCACGCATCAATCACAAAGAAGGGAAGTCCTCCAAGGCCATCTGGGCCCGAGATATGGGGAGAACGAGCAGACACAGCCCCAGCTACCTCCCACGGAGACTCGGACCAGCTGCCGCGTAGGTCCGCCCATGAACGATTGAGAAGGCCCGCCACTCACAGGTTGGGCCCCCATGGCGGAAGCCAATTCCAGCCCGTCACTGAGAGGTCACCCCAGAGTGAGGCACCTCGGGGACGTGTGATTAGGGTCATAATTGCATCTTTTTGCATCCATTTCTCTATGTTTTTGATGTGCTTATATTCATATTTGACCCTAATTTGGTATAAATTGTGCTACTAACCATTTTGTGGCAAGAAAATGTGTTTTGTAGAGAAAACGAGCAAAAACCGGCAAAAGACGAGCAAGTTCGTAAAAGTTCAGAAAATGTGAGTTGATCCAATGGAGGCAAATGATATACCATGTTGAAGATTTTGAAGAGAGGGTCGCAACGCAAAATGAATCGAGTCAATCGGAGCTCTAGAACTCAAGATATGTAGAAAACAAGAAGTCGAGGATCGACCGAACGGGATCGTGCGACCACCAGCACGAGATCGTGCGACCACCAGCACAGGATCGTCCGAAAGGTCTCTGGTTCATTCAGCCAAGGTCCGAATGAGTCTAAGCACGATCCGGATCGTGCGGCCACCTCCACGGGATCGTGCGGAAGCCCGGTTTTGCATATTTTCGAGGGCTATTTCGTCTTTTCGCGCATTTAATGAAGGGCACTTTGGACTAAACATTGTGGGCACTATAAATACCTTAAGGATCAGATTTTCAAGCATAATTCCATCATTATTCCAAGTGCTTAGATTAGTTTAGAGAGAGAATTAGGTAGTTACTTAGTGGGTTCTTAGTGAGATGCAATCTTCTTTCTTCCATAACTTTTGATCCGTCCGTGGGAATTTCAATCCGTTTGTTCCTACGTTCTTCTCTCAATTCAAGCTACATTTCTACGGTTCAGTTTTGTATTTTGCATTTCGGATTTTTAGATAGCATTTTCAAGGTTTGATGCTTGTATTCAATTTCTCTTCATATGGTAAGTTTTCCTTTAATTCTCTTGTTATAGTTACTATTCATGTTGTTTAGAATGTTAATTGTTGATTTTCATTTCCAATTAGCCATGGGCTAATCTTTTGTTGCATGGTTGTATGAATACTATGGGAATTTAGTCTCTTGTTAATCCTACGCATGAATTAGTGATCTTATTGGATTAGTTCTCTTATTAATGACTTGTATGAATGCTTTGGATGTTTAATTGGAATGTATGGCTTATATGGTTAGCTATGAAATGAGAATTGAGCTATAAGAACCTTATGCATAACAAGTGTTTGATGTTTGGCTTGTATGACCAATGAGAAATGCATATTAGCCTAAGACCTCTTAATTGGAGTGTTAGGAGTGGTAGAGAGATATAGACACATAATAGAGCCTTAGTTTGTGTTGTAGAGAGATCTAGACACTAGTTGGTTTGACTAAGACACCAAGAGATCTTTTGCATGTTAGGATGGATAGGATTCTAGAGGAACCATAGTAGGATTACTTCCATGTACACTTCACCCTTGCTCACTTCTTTGAGGTGATAGTTAGGATTTACTGTTGGGACAATCTGAGTATTTTGATTAGATCCCAAAACCCCTGATGTATTTGCCTAAGTATAGTGTTCAGGATAAAACAGTTCAGGATAGTTAGGTTAGAGATTCAGTACCGGAGGACCATGCTGAAGACTGAAGAATATTGGAGTCGACCCAATTTACTGAAGTCTGAAGTGTAAACCATCCTGAAGGAGTCAGCCAGTCTCGCTGAAGATTGTCTGTTCTGAAGCTGAAGATCGAAGCCTGCTGATTCATCCTGAAGTCAATCCTGAAGTACCAATGGCTGATGTTTCTACTGAGTACACTAAGCATACTCAGGACAGAAGTCAGTCAGTGAAGAGTAAGTGTCACCTATCAGGCTGTGCTGAATGCACATAGGACCTGACTTAGGCCTTGGTTCAGTTCACCTGAATCCTGTAAGTCTGAAGCAAAAAGGTAACACATACTGAGCTGAATAACCTATCAGGCTGTGCTGAATGCACGTAGGTCCTGACTCAGGCTGTGGTTCAGATCACCTGAATCATGTAAGTCCAAAGCAAAAGGTTATTTAAGCTATGGGACAAGAGACAAAAAGAATGTCAGTAAGACTCCATTAAGACACACGTTCAGACTGAGTTATTAACAAGAGACTCAGAGCATTGAATGTACGAGGAAGGATAAATGTCTGAAGGTTAACTAGCCGTTATAGCGGAGAGCCAATGATCTTTTGACACGCAAGCACGGAGTCTGCGCAGCATTTAATGCGGTATTTAATGCGTCTCAAAAGGTTGCAGGTGATGTGACAACTTGCCAGAATAAGCATGACGGGTAGGTCGAACAGTATTTCTAGCCTGCAATCTACCTAAAATAGGAAAGATTTGATTTGATCTCCTCCAACGGATCTATTTTGAATCTTGCCTATAAATATGGAGAACCTTGCACCCATTCAAGGTTAACGGGAAATTTCCAAGAGAAAACTCTCAAGAATCCAAGAACACAAAGCATATAAAAAACAACACTCTGCAATTAAATTTCCCTAGTGTTGTAGTAGGATTCACTCTGTATTTGCTTAGATCGATAACTCTATTATTTAGCATTGATTTGTATTGCTAGAGCTATCTTAGTTGGATACCAGAATACCAAACCACTGAAGGTGTGAGATCGGTTGGTTAGAAGGACTGGGACTTGTAAAACGCCCAGGGGTCAGTTCCTAAGAGAGGAAGTTGGCTACTCGTGGCCCTTGGCACGTAAAACCCAAGTACCTATCCTCAGGGTTTTGAGGATAGCTTCCTGTTAAATCAGGTCGTGGACGTAGGAGTTGGTTATCTCCGAACCACGTTAAAAAGTCCCCTGTGTGCTGATTTACTGTTCTGTTCAGGATCATAAATGTCATCATATTAAACTGAACATACTGCATTGGTTTTAACTTCAGGACTGAATCAATCATCCTGAATCTGAATACTATGCACTCAGCCTTAACCACCAATTTACTAAGCAACTCAGAGAAAATGTTTTCAGAAACTAAAACGAGTAGAATCTAAGGGCTCACTTTCCGCACGTACTCTGACTCACTGAGATAGTAGTCCAACTGACTCGCTTCCGAGCAGTCAGTAGGTTTGTTATCTCTACTGAGCCTCCGAGCACATTACTCACACTCAGTTTATCTGACTCGTTACTGAACCGTCCCTACTGCCCCTGTGGACCTTCAGCGTACTGAGTACTTCAGGGAATCCTGACTGAGTACGTTAGAGCATTTTTCTGAGTCTTTCAGAAAAATCTGACATCAGTGTATTCCCCCCCGTACACTGATTTAACTCATTTCGGGACCAACAAGTGGTATCAGAGCAGTGGTTCAAAAGATCACTGACTTTGTTTACCAACAGTTTCTGAGGAGAAACTTTTGGTGGTCTACTGAACTGATCTTGTTTCTGAAAAACTGCATATCATGGCATCCGGTTCTAAACGCCTCGAGGGCAATCTTCCTGAATTCTCTATTGACAATTATGACTATTGGAAATTCAGGGTACTCGCACATCTCTATTCTATCCATGATCAGATGCCTCAGGTGATTGAACATGGCCCAATCAGATTTATGAGAAATCTTCAGACGACTTGGCCTGTTGCTGGCAATGTCCCTGTTCCAGCCGCCGGAGATGAAGAAGTGGAGAGGTCCGCGCTTAATTCTGATCAGATTAAGCAAATCGGACTGGATAATATTGCCAAGAACATTATACTCCACACCGTTTCTTACGAGAACTCGGTCAGGCTTATGCATCTGAGGACAGCTAAGGAGATCTGGGATACCCTGAGGGAGATGAGCGAAGGATCAGAAAAGATCAAGGAAAACAAGAGAGATCTCGCTATCAGGAAGTTTGAGGCCTTCAAGATGCTAGAGGGAGAGTCCATCGATCAGATGGAAGCTTGGTTCATTAAGATGATGAACGAGCTAGCAACCCTTGGGAAGGAGTTTCCCAAGAGGGAGGTGTCTTCTAAGATCGTAAACTGTCTCCCTGAAAGATGGGACACAGGAGTAATTTTGTTGAAAAATACTCAGGACCTTACAAACATCACTCACTCACACCTATTCTCTGAGTTAAAGGCTCTGGAATTTGACCTCGATAAGAGGAAGAAGATGTGTGTTGTCAGTGAGGAAGTTAGTGAGGAGAAGACATCTGAAAAGGAAAAGAGAGTGGCTCTTAAAGCTACTCCTGAGCCTGAGGCTGGATCTGGCTCCAAGTCTCTGAAAGACATGAACAAAGATGAGCTAGCCTTGGAGTACAGCCTGATGGCACGGCGATTTGAGAAACTGAACTCTCGTTTTGGCAGGTATAAGAAATTTTATACTGACACCCGTGATCGCAGGTACTCCAGCCCCAGGAGATCTAGCCCCCGGAGAGAAGAAAGAAGAGGTTCAGATTCCAGGAGGGATCGCAATGAGCCTGAGCGACGCAGAGATGAAAAGAGGAGAGAGGATGAGCCTAGAAGATCCAGCTCCAAACCTGAAAGATCATCAGGGAGCAGGAGGGAATC
>JAPKLY010001628.1:0-21230 GCA_026898435.1 Prunella vulgaris
CCAGTCAGTTCTAGGTTGTCATTAGAGGGATACCAAAGTCCTAAATTGACAGTACCTTTTAGGTATTTCAGTATCTTTTTGGCACTCTCTAGATGACTTTTCTTCGGGTCAGACTGATACCTTGCACAAACTTCGACTGCATAAGTGATGTCAGGACGACTTGCAGTCAGGTACGATAAAGATCCAATCAGTGGCCTAAACTCAGTCTGATTCACTGAGGTCCCCTCCTTGTCAGGATCCAGCTTCTCATTTGTGTTCATGGGAATACGTGAGACTTTGCTGGTCTGAACTCCAAACTTTTGAATCAAGTCCCTCGCATACTTGGACTGATTTATGAAGATTCCGGAGTCAGATTCCCTGACCTGAAGACCTAAAAAGAAGTTCATCTCTCCCATTATTGACATCTCAAACTTCCCCATCATCATCTTTGAGAATTTCTCACAAAGCTTCAGGTTAGGTGATCCAAATATTATGTCATCCACATAAATCTGAACCAAGAGAATGTCTTCCCCTTTGGATATCCTGAAGAGGGTCCTGTCCACTGTTCCTTTCACGAACCCGTGGTCTATCAGGAACTGGGGAAGTGTATCATACGAATCCCTGGGGGATTGCTTCAGGCCATAGAGTGCTTTCTTCAGGTTGTTGGGAAATTCCTTATGTTTTGATGCCATTAAAACCAGCTGATCTGGGGAGGTCAGCTGATCAGCTGAGGTCAGATCAGCTAAGGATGGTCAGCTTAGGTGAAGGTCAGCTGATGTCAGGTCAGCTGATGTCAGGTCAGCTAATGTCAGATCAGCTGAGGTTAGATCAGCTGAGGTCCAGGTCAGCTGATGTCAGACCAGCTGAGGTGCCAAAATCAGAAGAGGACAAAATCAGCAGAGGAACACCAGCAGCAACTGAGGTCGTCTGAAGCAATTGCTTAGAAGATCTATTTACAGAAAGTCAACCATGTCAAAAGGACAAGATCACAGTAACGGCTAGAAGATTTCCAGAATCATAGGCAATCAATCAAGTCAATCAGATTGAAGATCAAGCCAAAGATGGAAAGATATCAACCTGGAAATCAAGAATCAATCAATCATTCTGATTGATTGATTACATATTTATAGGGATTTCAAATCCTAGTCAACTCTAACGGCTAGTTTTTTATACCTATAAGTATGAGTACAAGAGAGAAAAATAAACAACGTTCCTACGCGCGATTACACTAGCAGATAGGCTGCACTTTTTCCTCTGTACACAAACACACTCATTATACTTTATTATTCATTTGTAAGACTTTGTAGAAGTCGATCAGTTAGTTGCAAGGCTGTTTGCACTAACAAGTTGTAAGAGAGATTTCTCTCGAACGTTGTAAGGGGAGTTAGAAAGTGAGTAAGAGAGCCCCTCAACTCCGAGTTAGAATGAGGAGAGTGGATGTAGGACAGTTGGTCCGAACCACTATAAATCCTGTGTGTTTTTCTTGCTTTATTTAATTGCTCCAACTTGCTGCACTAAAGATAAAAAAGGTTTTTCTAATTAAAAAGGATTTAACTAAAAATGTTTCCGCACACTAGGATCACTGCGCACTCAGCTGATTGTATAGTAAGCTATTTTCAAAACAAGAAGACTAAAAGTCTTCTTTAGGGACCAACACAGGTTATATACCTTATCACCGACTTCGAACCCTGGAGGTTGTTCCACATAAACCTCCTCGTTCAGTACACCATTCAGAAAAGCACTCTTCACGTCCATCTGATACACTTTGAACTTCTTGAATGTTGCATAAGCCAAGAACAACCTGATTGCTTCCAACCTTGCAACTGGGGCAAAAGCCTCATCATACTCGATTCCTTCGGCCTGAGAGTAACCCTTAGCCACCAGTCTGGCCTTGTTCCTGACAACAACATTCTTCTCATCCCTCTTGTTCTTGAAGACCCACTTGGTGCCAATGACATGTTGACGCCTAGGTCTCTTGTTAGGATATCTGTGTTAGATGTTTTGATGATATAATAAACCAATCAGCTTGTAATAGGACCAGCTGAACATGTTAGTCAGCTGATGAGTAGTTAGGATTAGATAGGTTCGAGTGAGGGGAAATCTACCTTGCTGCCTAGAAGATCCGAAGCTATCATAGAAGAGAAGACCAGCCGAGACCTTAAGGACTTAACCGGTTTTAGAGGACAGAAGATTTAAGTAGCTGACACTGGAGTATCGAGAGCAGATCAGCTGATATCAGAAGATTAGCTGATCAGCTGAGAGCACATCGCAAACAAGATAAGGACCTTGGATATAAGACGTATTCAGACGAAGCCAAGAAGACCAGCTGAGGTGCACACCAGCAGACTTGCACATCAGCTGAGGTCCAAGTACCAGCAGACTGGTACACCAGCTGAGGAGACAGATTAGCTGAGGTCTTGTGCTCAGCCCAGATTCTTCATAATCATTTTAAGGGTTGACTTGCGACATAGAAGGAAGATTCCCAGAATAGAAGATCAATCAATCAAGGGGACAAACTTGATTGATTGTAGATCGCGAAGATTGATGGGAATCAAGAAGGAGATTCAATCAATCACAATGATTGATTGAATACTAGATTATAGGATCTCAGATTTCTAGTCCATCCCAACGGCTATTTATTTGAACCTATAAATTAGAGTAATAGTGATAATTTCAGGATCGGATTTTACACGCATATTAAGCTAGCCAAAACTCTGTCAGATATTATCACTTGCACTCAAAAACACCATTTATACTTATTCTTTGTAAAAGCTTTGTAGAAGCTGTGAGAAGTCAATTGCAATTGTAGCATTGACAATTTGTAAGAGAGTAGTACTCTCGAACTGTGTAAGTGAGTGAGTGAGTTAGTGGAGAGCCCCTCAAGTCCAAGTTGGATTGAGGAGAGTGGATGTAGGACAGATGGTCCGAACCACTATAAATTCCCTGTGTCTCGTCTTATTTATTTCTGCTCTTAAATTGTGCACATCACCTAAAACTGATTTTCATTAAAAACGTTTCTGTACTATTCACAGCGCACTACTTTCAAATTCAGACTACCTCAAGTAGTCTGCTGGTTTTCTGAATAAGCCAAATAAATTCAAAAAGGTTTTTGAATCCTTACAAGTCTATTCAACCCCCCCCCCTTCTAGACTTGTTCAAATGTATTCTTTCCTAAAACCTGCCTTTGGGACCAACAAGTGGTATCAGAGTTGTGTGTCCAAAAGACCACAGCCTGAGAAAGCTTTTGGTGGTCGCCTGGACAGATCCCTGAAAATCTATTTTTAGAAAATTTTGTGTGCTTTTTATCTAATTACTTGCAGATATGTCTTCCTACAAAAAGAGTGGATCCAAGACAAGGAAGTTGCCTGAATTCTCCATAGAGGATTATGATTACTGAAAATTCAGAATGGAGAATCTTCTTGGAGCCATTCATGATCGGATGCTAGATGTTCTGGAGGAAGGGTCAATCAAGTTCTTCTGGGAAGGAGTAAGTGATGGCAAAACTCCAGAAGCTGAAATCAGTGAAAGAAGGAAGACAGAAAAGAAGAAGCGTGAACTAAACGATGCTAGAAGGAAACTCTTCAACCTAGATCAAGTGGCCAGAACAGAAGTCATTGAGACTCTCTCCAAAGAGTATATAGAGAAAATCAAGACGTGCAAAACTGCTAAGGAGATGTGGGAAAAACTATCCCTGATGTGTGAAGGGACAGATCAAATCAAAGAGAACAAGCTTCAAGCTGTTCTACATACCTTTGACACATTTAAAATGAAAGCTGATGAAACCATTGATCAGCTAGATATGAGGCTGACAAACATACTGAATAAGGCAAGCTCTTTAGGAAAGGATTACTCGGAGAAAGAGATTAATAACAAAATTTTGAGATCTCTTACTCCAAGATGGAGAGTGAAGGTGACGGTAATTAAAGAGACAAAGAATCTATCTGAGATGAGTCATCATACACTGCTATCTCATCTGAAGGCACATGAGTTCGATATCTAAGAAGAAGATCAAGAAGATGAGACTCCAACTTCATCAGCCACAAAGAATGTCGTTTTCTCTGCTGTAGCTGATAGTCAAGAGAAGTCCTCTACTCCAGAGGACATGAGCTTAAAGAGCAACTTGCTTTATTGACCAAGAAGTTTGACAAGATGTCAAACAAGTTCCAGAAGTATAGATCCCATTGGAAGAAGAATAAGAGTGATTCTTCCAGAAGATACCAGAAGTCATCTGATGCCCGAAGACCATCAGATGAACAGGAGACCAGATACAAGTCTCCAGAGAGAAGGAGGGAACCAAGTCCAAGAAGAGGAGGAGAAGTAGGATATCATCTCATCCTCATCCTCATCTGATTTTGAATCAGAGGATGACATCTGCCTCATGGATAAGGTAGAAGAGGTAAATTCTCCTACCCCCTCTGTTAGCTCATCTTGCTCCTCTACCTATTCTATGGAGTCAGATATACACAAGTTGTTGTCTGATCTCAAATCTTCCTTAAAAGTTTGTTCTAAGCTGGAAGAGGAGAACTCAAGTCTGAAAGCTGAAGTTTTAAGCTTGAGACAAGATCTAGAAAATGCTAGACTACCAGTGATATCCTATGATTCACATGCTAACAAGTCTGCTGACTTAATAGCAAAATGTGAGGAACAGGAGAAGCTGATAGAAAAGCTACTTTATGAGAACACTGTCTTGAGTGAAGAACATAATCTGCTGACAGCTAAGTTCGATGAACTCTTCAAGCAGAATGAACTGATTATCAAAAAATCACAACAGCTTCAGCTGAAAGTGGATCAGCTGACTAAGGCAAAGAATGCCGTGTCTGAAATAGCTGAGTCCTCACAAACTGTGAATGATAAAAGGGGTCTTGGTTATCCCAAACCCAAACCACAAAAGAAGAAGAAAGGTGACAGTGGATTAATTAGGGATCCTCGAAAGGGTAAAGGGCCAGCTGAGCCTGCACCTGGATCAGAAGGGCAAAAGAGCAGAGGGACAGAAGAGCTCTAAAGCTCAGAAGTCTGCTGGTGATCAAAAGGTTTCAGCAGAGCAGAAGAGTACTAAAACTCAGAAGCCTGGTCACAACCAACATAAGTCCAAGGCTCAGAAGCCTCAAGACCAGAAGAGGAATCCAAGTCATAGTTCAGCTAAGACAAGGAGACCTCAGCAGAATCGGCAGAGGAATGATAAGCCTGGGTCATCTCAGCAGAGTAAACCCAAGCGAAACAGACCTCAGCCCTGGGTTACTTTTAATGTAACCAAAGTAGGCAAGCCTTCACCGGCTAAGATATATGAGTCATTCGGAGACTCAATCCGAAATTATCCTTTTGAGCAGCCCACCTACAAACCTGCTGTTACCACTCATCGCCCCAGAAAAGATCCTCTGAGGGAGATGATTTTTGTGGATAAGTATGGTAGAAGGTTGAGATCTCCTAAACCTCATAAGGATGATCTCTACCTATGGATCCAGAAAGTCGAATCTAACCAAGCAGGACCCAAAGATAGGGTACCTAAAGCCTGAGTTTTAATTTCAGGTAAACTCTAGCCCTATAGAAAGAGGAGAAGCCAAGGGTCATGTCTCGTACATTGATAGCAGTTGCTCGAAGCACATGACCTTAGAGAAGCATCTCCTTCAGGACTTTATAATGCTTGATGGGCCTAGAGTTGTGTTCGGTGACAACAACTTTAGAGTCACCAGAGGAGTTGGTACCCTGTTGATCAAAGGAACAAGAGTTGAAGAAGTCTACTATGTAGAAGGGCTTATGCACAATCTTCTGTCTGTATCCCAATTCTGTGACAAGGGATATTCAGTAAGATTCTCTAAGAACTCTTGTCTTGTTATTAATGATTTAAATGAGCAGGTGCTACTAACTGGCCTCAGAAGAGGTAATATATATCTTGCAGATTTTGCAAGCTGTCCAGCTGACTCATGTTTGGTTGCTAAAAGCTCATCAGAGATCAGCTGGCTCTGGCACAAGAGGTTAGGTCATCTGAACTTCAAGACTCTCAACAAGGTTGCAAGGAAGGGTCTAGTCAGAGGTCTACCAAATGAGGTGTTTGCATCTGAGCAGAAGTGTGATGCCTGTCAGAAAGGGAAGCAGACTAAAGCCTCATTCAAAGATGTGCAGAGTACTTCAACAACAAAAGCACTCCAACTGCTTCATATGGATTTGTTTGGACCAGTCTCACCTCTTAGCTTTAGTGGAAGGAAGTACACACTGGTGATTGTTGATGACTATACAAGATTCACTTGGGTAGTGTTCTTGTTCAAGAAGAATGAGACTATAGTCAAGATGCTGGAGTTGTTCAAGAGGATTCAGAAGGAGCTGGACCTCAGCATAGTCAGAATCAGAAGTGATAAAGGTACTGAGTTTCTTAACTCTGTTGTTTCTGACTATTGCAGGGATAATGGTATTCAGCATGAGACATCAGCTGCCAGAACACCTCAGCAGAATGGGTTAGCTGAGAGGAGAAACAGAACCCTCAAGGAGGCAGCAAGGACTATGTTTACTGAATATCAGACTCCTCAAAGGTTTTGGGCAGAAGCCATCAACACTGCTTGCTTCATCCAAAATAGGTGTCTACCAGTCAAGAGACATGGGAAGACTCCTTATGAAATGTACAAGGGTAAAACTCCTAATCTTTCCTCTGTCCATATTTTTGGGTGTAGGTGTTTCATCCATGACAATGGAAAGACTAAGTTAAAGACTTTTGATGCTAAGGTTGCTGAAGGAATATTCTTAGGATATTCTGGAAGTAGAAAAGCCTATAGAGTCTTTAATAAAGTCTCTCTCTATGTGGAGGAGACACCCCATGTTGTATTTGATGAATCTTTTCATGAGTACAGCAAGGAGATGCTAGCAGATGAGATGGATCAACTGAATCTATCAGACAAGCCAGATTTGATTAAGGTAGTGGTACCTAGGATAGAATCAAACTCAGATTCAGATGATGAGCCCAAATCAGCTGATAAGTCCTCATCAGCACCAGATGTTAGCACATTGACTCCTGACACTAACCAAGGGGGAATATCAGATAAGACCCAAGAGGAGCAAACTATGGCACCTCAAAGGGGCAAGAAGACGTTGTCTGATTTCCCAGCTGAACAGATTCTAGGAGATCCAAGTGTAGGTGTTCAGACCAGAAGAAAACTAAACTTGGGTGCTCAATTCAGCTGTTATGTGTCTCTGATAGAACCCAAGAACATCCATGAAGCTCTTGAAGACCCAAACTGGATTGTAGCTATGCAAGAGGAGCTAAATCAGATTGCAAGACAAGAAGTTTGGACTCTAGTGGAGAGGCCCAAACATCAAAAGGTCATAGGCACTAAGTGGGTATTCAAGAACAAAAAGGATGAAAATGATGTAGTGTTAGAAACAAGGCTAGGCTAGTAGCCCAGGGGTATTCACAGTCAGAGGGGATTGACTATGATGAGACATTTGCTCCTGTGGCAAGACTAGAAGCCATTAGATTATTTTTGGCCTATGCTGTTTTCAAAGGGTTCAAGGTATATCAGATGGATGTCAAGTCAGCTTTTCTGAATGGAATCCTGGCAGAAGAAGTTTATGTGGAACAGCCACCAGGATTTGAGATTGGGAACAAGGTTTATAGGTTGCAGAAGGCTTTATATGGACTAAAGCAGGCACCTAGAGCTTGGTATGATACTCTATCACAGTTCCTACTGGATAGTGGATTCATTAAAGGAAAGATAGACAAAACCTTGTTCAGAAAGGAAGATGGAGATGATATCCTCTTAGTACAGATCTATGTGGATGATATCATCTTTGGCTCCCCCAACAAGCAAATGTGTGATCAGTTCAGCAAGCTGATGACCAGCAAGTTTGAAATGTCTATGACGGGGGAGATGACTTATTTCCTTGGACTGCAAGTGAAGCAGTTGTCCAATGGAACTTTCATTAGCCAAGCTAAGTATGCCAAGAATTTGATAGAAAAGTTTGGAGTCAGTAGCAGCTGAGAAGCTAAGATTCCAATGATGGCAAACTTTAGCATGGATCCAGATGAGGCTGGTGAGAAAGTGGATCAGACACACTATAGGGGACTTATTGGTTCTCTGCTGTATCTCACTGCCAGCAGACCTGATATCAGCTTTGCAGTTGGGGTGTGTGCAAGGTTTTAGGCAAATCCTAAGAAATCTCATCTGGAAGCAGCAAAGAAGATTGTAAAGTATTTGAAGGGTACTCACAATCTAGGCCTCTGGTACCTAGCTGATGACAACTTTCAGCTGAGTGGGTACTCAGACTCTGACTATGGAGGGTGCAAGATTGATAGGAAATCAACCTCTGGCACATGTCAGTTTCTGGGAAGTAAGCTGATATATTGGTTCTCTAAGAAGCAGATTTCAGTAGCTACTTCCACAACAGAGGCAGAGTACATGGCTGCTGGTTTGCTGTTCTCAGCTGCTCTGGATCAGACAACAGCTGAGGGACTACCATGTGATCACAGAAGAGATGCCCATCTTCTGTGATAGCACAAGCGCAATAGCCGTTACTCAGAATCCAGTTCTCCATACTAGATGCAAGCATGTGGATATAAGACATCATTTTCTTCGAGATCATGCTGAGAAGGGAGATATCAGGATGGAGAAGATTCATACGGAGAAGTAGAGAGCAGATGTGCTTACCAAACCTTTAGCAGAGGTAAGATTCGGAGAATTAGTAGTAGAATTAGGAATGATAGATGGAGGAGCAGTTCTATAGAAAGAAAGTTTTTGGGTAATTGGGTAGTCAGCTGGTACCCAGCTGAGGACTATTCTGCTGAAGTAATCAGCTGATCCTCACATCAGCTGATCTGGTATGTCTTCTTATTCTTTCCTTTCTTTTCTCTACCTTGTTATGTCTAACTTGATACAGGGATAAGTTATGAAAGTCAAACAAGGCCACTTTGCTTCAGCTGGTTCATGTCAGCTGACATTAAAGACCCAGATGAGCAGAAAAGATTTTCATGAGGATCGCTCTTATCAGCTGACTTTGCCACGTCAGCTTCTCGATAAGTATTTCTATGATCTTTGTGTCGGTTTTTAAAATTTTATTTTATTTATCAAATCTTTTCAAAAATTAATAAATCCCTAATTTCTAAAATTATTTTAGAAAATTGGCAATCAAATCTTTTCTCTTACGAAAATTTGGGGATTTATTACCTTTTCAAAATAAGGTGTCAGAAGTAATTAATTTCTCACCGCCTAAAATTTCTCTAAAAAGCGCTTTCATCATTACCTTTTCAAAAAGGCGAATCTTTTGGGCGGTCAAAACCTTTCGAAACCCTGACACCCACGCATCACCTCCAAAATTCTCAAAGGTCATCTATTTTGGACCTTTGATTTGTGTGATGCAAAATACAAATCTACGATCAAAATTGATTTGTTTTAATTTTGAAAAATCTGCTCATATCTTTCGATTACTATATATACCCCTTTAACATCTTTCTGAAATCCTTCTGCTCTTAATCTTTCTGCCCGAAGTATTCCTGCATATTACTCTCTTTGCATTTAATCTCTGTTTTGAAGGTATGGCATCCAAGGCTATGCAAAAATTGTTTAAGGAAAAGATGTATGCAGAGATGTGTGTCGATTTCGACACAACGAGAGTTCCTGAGATTAGAGAAATCCTAAACCTACTACAACATCACAATCTCCAAACCTTCATCTCCATGACCCCCCCTGACCATAAAACCCTAAACTTCTATGCCTTCCAATTCCTTCTTAAGGCTCAGTTCAGTCTAAACTCTATAGGCTCCTTGATTGACGGTCAGACTGTTGTTATTTCGAAGGATGCAGTTGCTGATCTCTTTGGCCTATCCTCCACTGTTGTCCAACCTCACAAATACAAAGAAGCCGACTACCTGGAAATTTTTAAGTTGATGGCCAGGAAGAGTCACAGGGACACCACCACGAATTTGAAGAAGTCCATGCTGAGGAGGCGTTTCCGATTCTTGATGGATGTGGTGACCAAGGTCATCTTGGAGGAACAGGGGAGTTTGGACGCCATTACCAAACTTCGCCTGAGTGTGGCCCGCATGATTCTTGATGGGGTGCAAGCAGACTGGGTGAGTCTGCTATGGTTCCGGCTGGAACAGGAGTCCAAGAGGTGTGTTGCGAAGTAGGTGAATGGGCAACAGGTTTATAGCTTTAAATCAAAGTGCTCCATGGCCACCAAGATCATTATCCTCCTGAATCATCTGCTGCCCCAGCATGAGTGGGATGAGGAATGGGTTGTTGAGTACAACCACACCAAGTTCCTAAGGGGAAGCAACTTGGATATCATTGGACCAGCTGACTCAGATTCCACAGCTGATCCAGTTGCTGCTGCCCCTGGTCCTTCTGCTGGAAAGAAGCAGAAGAGGAAGGCTTCAAAGCCTGCTGGAGGAGGGAAAAAGAAGAAATCTAAGAAGGAAACCACTCCTGTTCAAAGGAAGCTCTCCTTTGATTCAGATGAGGATGATGATACTGCTGTGCTGAGCAGTTTGAAGAAGAAGCAATCCTCAGCAGAAAGGGCTACCCTGCTGGTTGACGAATCTTCTGATGAAGAAGAAGAGCAGGCTGTTGAGGAATCAGCTGAGAGGGCTGATTCAGATGAGGATTCTGCCTCTGGCTCTGATGGAGAAGGAGAAGAGTCAGAAGAGAGGGAATCAGTTGATCCCTCAGTTGTTGAGACAGAGGTTCTACATTCCTCTGGAGATGCTCCATCAGCAGAGACACATTTAGCTGCCTCACCCATCAGGTCAGCTTCACCTACTCCCTCTGACCCTTCCCAACACTCCTCTACCCCAGCAGGTCCTTCACACTCACAAATCCCAATCGGCAATGAACCAGAGGAGATAGCTACCTCTGGCGAGCCTTCAGCTATTCCCAAACCCTCTCACCCTGAACCCATCAACCTTGATAACCCCAACTCCCCCACAGAAATTGCCAAACAAGCTTGTCTATCACACCATCGTTCAAAGGGGCCTCTTGAACGAGGGATGATCATATCTGCCCTTGCCCACATTTCCCTCTACATCCCAGAACTTAACCCTTATCCAGCCTATCAAGACATACTTGCTGATGGTCTTGCCTGGGCGCAAGCAAGAGAAGGGCCAGTTACCTTCTTTCTGGCCCTGATAGAGGAGATGGGGGAAGCAGCTTTTACAGAGTGGGAAGAAATTCTGATGGATGCCTTGGAAGTTAAGGCTCCATCCCAGCTGACATCCCCTGAAGGGTTGAGGAAGGTGGCCCGTGCGTTATTGCTCAAGGATGGGGTGGCACTGGATTGTCCTAAATCAGCTGAGACTGAATTCATTCCTCCGGCAGCAAGCTTTGAGATCTCCCCAGCTGATCAGGTAACCCCTGCACTTTTGGATCAACTGAAGGATTATTTTGATGACCACATCAGGGATGTCAAAGCTACTCTTCTAGCTGCCAAGTCTGCTGCCCCCTCTCTGATTGAAAGACAAGTTCATCAAGTACTGCTGGACCATCGCAACAAGCTGAAGGAATCTATGGAGGACAGCTTGTATGCTACCCGGATTGAATTCTTCCAAACTCTCCAAAACTTCAAGACAACTGCCAGGGCTTTCACTGATGATGCATCTGCTTCTCTTGCTGCTGAATCTGAGAGATTCAGACTGGTCTCCGAAAGGTTGGAAGGGCAAATTGTTGAGTGCAAACATGGTCATGAGGACCTTAAAGCCGTTGTGGATAACCTTCCTACTTCTCTACCCTCTGCTTCGGTCATTGATGATATCAAAAAGGGGGAAGAGAAGAACTCAGCTGCTATTGCTGCTCTGCAAGCTTAGATGGCCTCTCTGAGAGCTCTTCTGGTGGACAATCAAGGGGTTCTATCTGCTAGAATAGAGAATGTTGAAGATTATATCAACACCAGGAAGATTGCTGCTCAGAAAACTCAGGAGCTAAGGGATCAGAAAATAGCTGAGGCATTGCAGAGGCAAGAGGTTGTTGCTGAAGAAAGGGAGAAGAAGAAAAGAATTATGAATGCTGATTTAGATGAAAAGCTGGCTAAGGAGTTGCAGCTAGCTGAGAAAGAAACTCCAGAAGAGAGGAGGAAGAGGCAGGAAAGAGAGATGAATGATGAGCTTGAGAGGCGTTATCAGAGGAAGCTGAAGAAGCAAGGGAAAGCAGTCTCTCAAGGCAGCAGGACTAGAAGTGGAAAGTTCATCCGAGATCCAAATGAGCCTTTAGTTGATGGACCAACTGATATGTTTTATAATCAATTGTCTGATGAGCTGGTGGATCTCTGGAAGACTATTAAGGCTAAGACTATGATCCACTTCTATGTCCTCAGAGGAGAAGATACCAGAGGAGAAAGGGAGAAAAATGCTGATTTCAGAAACTGGTTGAAGGAGACTTTTCCTAAATTCTTCAGAGCTATTACAGAAGAAATGCTTAAGGTGGAAGTTCAGCCAGAGTTACCTGAGATTGAGTATCTTCCAACCCCAACTGATGAGAGTGGGAAGATAGATTGGGTGGAAATCAGGAAGCATTGGCTGCAGATTACTCAACTCTTTCATCAACTTTCTGACAACTCCCTGCCAACTTTGAAGGAGATAGAGAAGAGATTCCTGAACTGGTTGCAAGTTCCTCTCAGCAGCAGAAGACCTCTCCTCATGTAATAGTCCAGCTGAGTCAGCTGAGGTTTAGGTATTTTCTCTTTGATTGTACTCTCTTTTGATTTAATAAAGCTTTATGATTCCAGACAACTTTTTGTTGTCAGCTGCTTTTTGATTCTGTCTAAAGATCTTACTTAAAGATCTTCTTTTCTGTCCTATGTTGATCTTGATTTTGATTGAATATGCTTATCTGTTGAGATCAGCTGAGTTGATTTTGATATCATCAAAAAGGGGGAACTTGTTAGGATATTTGTGTTAGATGTTTTGATGATATAATAAACCAAACAGCTTGTAATAGGACCAGCTGAACATGTTAGTCAGCTGATGAGTAGTTAGGATTAGATAGGTTTGAGTGAGGGGGAATCTACCTTGCTGCCTAGAAGATCCGAAGCTATCATAGAAGAGAAGACCAGCCGAGACCTTGAGGACTTAGCCGATTTTAGAGGATAGAATATTTAAGCAGCTGATACTGGAGTATCGAGAGTAGATTAGCTGATATCAGAAGATTAGCTGATCAGCTGAGAGCACGTCGCAGACAAGAAAAGGACCTTGGATATAAGACGTATTCAGACGAAGTCAAGAAGACCAGTTGAGGTGCACACCAGCAGACTTGCACATCAACTGAGGTCCAAGTACCAGCAGACTGGTACACCAGCTGAGGAGACAGATCAGCTGAGGTCTTGTGCTCAGCACAGATTCTTCAGAATCATTTTAAGGGTTGACTTGCGACATAGAAGGAAGATTCCCAGAATAGAAGATCAATCAATCAAGGGGACAAACTTGATTGATTGTAGATCGCGAAGATTGACGGGAATCAAGAAGGAGATTCAATCAATCACAATGATTGATTGAATACGAGATTATAGGATCTCAGATTTCTAGTCCATCCCAACGGCTAGTTATTTGACCCTATAAATTAGAGTACTAGTGATAATTTCAGGATCGAATTTTACACGCATATTAAGCTAGCAGAAACTCTGTCAGATATTATCACTTACACTCAAAAACACCATTTATACTTATTCTTTGTAAAAGCTTTGTAGAAGCTGTGAGAAGTCAATTGCAATTGTAGCATTGACAATTTGTAAGAGAGTAGTACTCTCGAACTGTATAAGTGAGTGAGTAAGTGAGTTAGTGGAGAGCCCCTCAAGTCCAAGTTGGATTGAGGAGAGTGGATGTAGGACAGTTGGTCCGAACCACTATAAATTCCCTGTGTCTCGTCTTATTTATTTCTGCTCTTAAATTGTGCACATCACCTAAAACTTATTTTCATTAAAAACGTTTCTGCACTATTCACAGCACACTACTTTCAAATTCAAACTACCTCAAGTAGTCTGCTGGTTTTCTGAATAAGCCAAATAAATTCAAAAAGGTTTTTGAATCCTTACAAGTCTATTCAACCCCCCCCTTCTAGACTTGTTCAAAGGTATTCTTTCCTAAAACCTGCCTTTGGGACCAACATCTCTCAACTAACTCCCAAACCTGATTCCGCTCAAATTGATTGAGCTCATCCTGCATGGCTAGGATCCAGTTGGAGTCAGCAAGAGCTTCTTCTATGCTCTTAGGTTCCTGATCACTTGGGAAACAACAAAACATAGCGCTCTCACCAAAGGACAACCTTGTCCTGACCCCCTCATTGACATCACCAATGATGTCAGCCAATGAGTGATCATCTAGCCACCGCCTCCTGCTGACGGCTACACTGGGAGCTACTGATGTTCCCTCGCCTGAACCTGAAATGTTAGTCTCGACAATAACAGGCAAAGAAGCGGAACGAGCAAGAACAAGGGACACTGAGTCATTCCCTGAGGGTGGTACAATATCAGGGACATTGTTTCCCCCTACATAGTTGGACTCAGTAACTGTCTCAGGTGCAGAAGCATCATCACTGTTGGTCCCGAAACAAGTACAATCAGTGTATGGGGGGATAAACTGATTTCAAATTTTTCTAAAGGACTCAGAAAAATGATCTTACACTCTCAGTTAGGATTTCCTGAATTACTCAGTATGCTGAAGGTCCACAGGGACAGCAGGGACAATTCAGTAACGAGTCAGATAAACTGAGTGTGAGTAAAGTGCCAGGAAGCTCAGTAGAGATAACAAACCTACTGACTACTAGGAAGCGGGTCAGTTGGACTACTATCTCAGTGAGCTAGAGTACGTGCGGAAAGTGAGCCCTTAGTTTCTACTCGTTTTAGTTTCTGAAAACATTTTCTATGAACTTGCTTTGTAGACTGGTGGTTAAGGCAGAGTGCACAGTATTACGATTCAGGATGATTGATTCAGTCCTGAAGATAAAACAATGCAGAATGTTCAGTTTATTATGATGATAGTTATGATCCAGAACAGAATAGTAAATCAGCACACAGGGGACTTTTTAACGTGGTTCGGAGATAACCAACTCCTAAGTCCACGACCTGATTTAACAGGAAGCTATCCTCAAAACCCTGAGGATAGGTACTTGGTTTTTACGTGCCAAGGGACACGAATAGCCAACTTCCTCTCTTAGGAACTGACCCCTGGGCGTTTTACAAGTCCCAGTCCTTCTAACCAACCAATCTCACACCCTGAGTGGTTTGATATTCTGGTTTCCAACTAAGATAGCTCTAGCAATACAAAACAATGCTAAATATTAGAGCTATCGATCTAAGCAAATACAGAGTGAATCCTACTACAACACTAGGGAAATTTAATTACAGAGTATTGCTTATAGTATGCTTTGAGAGCTTGGATTCTTGAGAGTTTTCTCTTGGAAATTTCCCGTTAGCCTTGAATGGGTGCAAGGATCTCCATATTTATAGGCAAAATTCAAAATAGATCTGTTGGAGGACATCAAATCAAATCTTTCTTATTTTAGGGTGGTTGCAGGCTAGAAATACTGTTTGACCTAATCGCCATTCTTATTCTGGTAAGTTTGTCCCATCGCCCTCAACTTTGAGACGCATTAAATGCCGTATTAAATACTGCGCAGACTCCGCACATACGTGTCGAAAGATCATTGGCTCTCCATTCTAATGGCTAGTTGACTTTCATACATTTGTCCTTCCTCGTAGATTCAATACTCTGAGTCTCTTGTTAATAACTCAGTCTGAATGTTTGTCTTATTGGAGTCTTACTGACATTCTCTCTGTCTCTTGTCCCATAGCATAAATAACCTTTTTGCTTTGGACTTACATGGTTCAAGTGATCTGAACTAATGCCCGAGTCAGGTCTTATGTGCATTCAGCACAGCCTGATAGATTATTCAGCCCAGTATGTGTAACCTTTTTGCTTTGGACTTACATGGTTCAGATAAACGGAACCAAGACCTAAGTCAGGTCTTAAGTTCATTCAGCACAGCCTGATAGATTACACTTACTCTTCACAGACTAAGTTCTGTCCTGAGTATGCTTAGTGTACTCAGTAGAAACATCAGTCAATGGTACTTCAGGATTGACTTCAGGACGGATTAACAGGCTTCGATCTTCAGCCTCAGACCAGGCAATCTTCAGCAAGACTGACTGACTCCTTCAGGATGGATTACACTTCAGACTTCAGTAAATTGGGTCGACTCCAATATTCTTCAGTCTTCAGCAAGTTCCTCCTGTACTGAATTCCTAACCTAACTATCCTGAACTATTTGATCATGAACAACTATACTTAGGCAGATTCATTAGGGGTTTTGGGATCTAATCAAAATACTCAGATTGTCCCAACAATCACCGATAGTACGTACCTCAGGTTGAGTCTGTGCCTCCGTCTGAGACTCAACATTCTCCGAGGCTGGGGCTTGTTGAGGGTTTGCCTGAGGTCCATCCTGATGGTCATCATCATCCTATCCTTTGGGAGCATTCACGAAATTGACCTTGAACTCAGGATTCTTCAGGCTCAGTCTTGTCTCCGTCTTGGTAACCCCCTCAATGTCAGGACTCAGAACCTATTTTCTACTCACTGATGCAGTCTCATCAAACACAACATGAGGTGTTTCCTCCACACAAAGGGTCCGACAGTTATACACCCTAAAAGTTTTGCTGACTAAGGAGTATCCGAAGAAAACTCCCTCATCAGACTTGCTATCAAAGGTTTTAAGCTGGTCTTTCCCATTGTTCAGGATGAAATACTTACACCCAAAAATATGGAAATAGGAGATATGAGGCTTCCTTTTATTCCACGTTTCATAAGGTGTCTGAGCATGTTGTTTGTTCAGCATAAATCGGTTCTGAGTGTAGCAAGCAGTGTTGATTGCTTCAGCCCAGTACTTCTTGGGCAGTCCTGATTCAGCCAACATGGTCCGGGCCGCTTCCTTCAGGGTCCGGTTCCTTCTCTCAGCTACCCCATTCTGATGAGGGGTCCTGGCTGCAGAAGTCTCATGAGCAATACCAAGGTCAGTACAAAAATCAGTTATAATAGAGTTAATAAACTCTGTTCCCCGATCAGATCTGATCCTGACGATGCTCTAATCCTGTTCAGTACTCAATTTGTTGAGTAACTCAGGAAGCTTGACCTGGGTCTCCTTCTTATTCAGCAAGAAAATAACTCATGTGTACCTGGAATAATCATCAACAACAACAAGGGTATATTTCCTATCATTCATGCTGACAGGAGTAATTGGACCAAAGAGATCCATGTGCAGGAGCTGAAGCACTCTATCAGTTGAGAAGGCATCTTTCTCCTTGAATAAAGCTTTGGTCTGCTTGTCTTCCTGACATGCTCCGCACACGTGGTCTTTCCTAAAAACTTCATTAGGTAGACCCTCTACAAGAGAAAGTCGAGAGATTTTGTTAATAATCTTGAAGTTTAAGTGACTCAGGCGTTTATGCCAGAGCCAACAGAGCTCAGAAGAGCTCTTAGCGACCAAACAAGTTTCAGGAGAGCTGCTCTTAAAGTCAGCGAAATAAATGTTGCTTCTCCTGAAACCTGTAATCAGAACCTGCAGTGTAGATTTGTCTTTCACAAGGCATATGTTAGATGTAAATTCTACACTATATCCACCGTCACAAAACTGACTGACCGAAAGCAGGTTATGCCTAAGACCCTCAACATAGGATACATTAAGCACTCTCACAAAGCCAACAACAAGGGTACCGAATCTTCTGGTGAAACCCTTAGAGTTATCACCAAAGGTTACCTGCGGGCCTTCCTGAGCTACGTAGTCCTGAAGGAGAACATCCTGAGTCCAAGTACCAGTCCTTCATCTGATCCTCCTTCTTCTTCTTGTAGCCCGCAGCGACCTGAAAAGAATCAGGCCTCAGGTACCCATCTCGTATTGGGTCCTACAGTGTCAGCCATACCCTTCGGGATCCAGATTTGTTTCACAATTCTGACAGTGTCAGAAGTGTAAACTTGTCTCCCAGTAACATCAACATACACAGTCCTCTTCTTCCTTTGTGCCTGGGAAGTTGAGGGTGTATGGGTGTCACCCTAAGTCTCAGGAGCCCTGGATTGATTCCTGGGGGCGGGCCTCCTATTTCTCCTTAGCCTGGGTGCATTGGGATGATGTCTGTCCTGAGAAGGAGCAGCTAGGGCCTGACCTCTAGGCACTTGAGGTCTGGCCTGAGTGTTATCGGAGTCAGGTCTCCGTTGCCTTTCAGAGGCCACCTGATTTGTCCTTCTCCTTTGAGGATTAGGACGCTCCTGATGGGCTCTGTGCCCTGCCTGAGGCTTCTGGACCTTAGTATTCCTTGGCCTTGCCTGAGGCCTTCCCTGACCTGACCTGAATTCCTTCTACCCTGAGAATTTCTAGGCTGAGCCTGAGAAGTACTTGGGGCAGAGTTCTTTCCAGCCTGAGGATTCCTAGGCTAAGCTTTGGAGTTCCCTTGGTCCTTTGTCCTCGGCTCCTAGTGAGGTACCTTAGCGTTTCCCTTAGGTTGTGGCCTTGGTCCCTCAGCCTTTTGCATGACAGGTTCAGGAGGCATTTTCTCCTTCCCTTTGCCTTTATCCTGACGAGCAACACTTGAGCTCTTGTCGTCAGTTTGGGAAGGGACAAACTTTTTTTGAGAGTTGCTCCCTGAAGCACCTCTCCTCTTGCCCTTTGGGTCTTTAGAGGCATCATAGCCTAACCCGACTTTAGCACCATCGGTCAGCTGAGAGAAACTTGTTAATTCATCAACCACTTGGGAAGATGTGTGTAACTTCTTCAGCTTTTCCTCAAGGCACACGTCCCAAGCTCAGTGGTGAACTGAAGCACCAGTTTCTGATGAGTATTCTCCTTTGAGATCAGCTCAAGATCCTAAGCAGTTTGCTCAGCACTAAGGCGAGCTTGCCACTCAGTTTGTAACATCTCTTTCAGAGCAATACGCTCAATCATCTACTGTTCCAGAGCAAGAAACTGATCAGTGTCACGAGTCTCAATCAGCGAGCTGATTACACCATTCAGTCTTTCAACCGCCATTGGAGTCTTATCATGCCTATTCCGGGCATGAAGCAACTCTTTCTGGAGATTTACTAGTCTGAGGGCTTCCTCAGTATCTCTCATTCTGAGAGACTCAGTTAACCGATCATTCTCCCCGCTCAGTTGTGCATTCACATCCACTGTGTGAATATGAGTCTCCTGCAGCCTCGAGAAATAAACTATCAATTGCTCTAAGGCGAGCTGAAGGTCGAGATCCCTTGCTGAATCTGAGCTAAGCTCAGGTGCATGATCAGGAGAAGAGGCAGAAGAACATACCTCATCATGTGCCATCAGGCAGAGATCATCATACTCCTTAGCGGAGAAGAGTTCAGGGGATCGGCGTCCTGGGCCATCTGAATCAGAGGAATCCTCAGCCATCATAGCTTTCCGATCTGATGCCCTGAGATATCTCTTCGCTCTCCAATCTTCTCGCTCGCGAGCACTGAGCTCCGGACAATCATACTGATAATGTCCGGTCTTCTTGCAGTGGTAGCACTGATCTACATAAGAAACACTAGGTTTGTAAATGTACCTTTTATCAGATGACTCCCTCCTACTCCCTGATGATCGTTCAGGTTTGGAGCTGGATCTTCTGTGATCAGCATCTTCTCACCTTCTGGAGCTTTTCTCATCTCTACGGTGCTCAGGCTCGTCTCTCTCTCTCCTGGAATCTGAATCCCTCCTTTCTTCCCTCCGGGAGCTCGATCTCCTGGGGTTGGAAAACCTGCGGTCACGGGAGCTCGATCTCCGTGCCATCAGGCTGTACTCCAGGAATTAGATTTAAAATCTAAGGGCATTGTATGAACTCAAATACACAAAAGAACAACTTTTTTTTATTAAGAATCTAGTACTACTTCAACGAAAGTAACCATGATAATTTTTTAAATAGTTTTGTTATTTCAATTTTACTCAATAAAATTATTTTTATAACCGTAAATAGAAATAAATTTACAAATATTGTTGATACGTAAAGTTCCAAGACAAATACATTTATTGCATCAAAAGTAAATCCATTAAAGTCATATCTGAAAAAATATATATATTATTCTTTTCTTGAATTTTTTAAATTTTAAATGTATACTTAATGTTGAACTCATTATTGACAGGTTTTCTTATATCTTCTTTTCAAATTTTCTATGTGTCACAATTGATAATTCTCCATCAATATACTATTAAATTTATTCACGCATGAATTGCACACATTATAACACTACAAGATTATCTTCTTCCTTTATTGAAATATTAACGTAAAGTTAAAAAAAAAAATTATGCCAACATACTCAAACCTAGCTAAGTCGATTGCAAATTGATGGACGAAATATACTCCCTTACAACATCACCATTCCCATGAGAACTCAAATATATATTGTCCTTACCACTTATCACTAGATGCTGAACCCCGATGACCTCGAACTGGGTTCTCCTCTTTACCATTTTATTGTTTAATCTCAGTTGCATCCTCATTAGAAACCGAGTAATCCCTTGGACTACGTTTTCTCTGTTTGTGTGATTTGTGCTTTGAATTCCTGGGCATATATTTGTTACTTGGAATAGAATAGACTTAGTTATTCACGAAAATAAAGGTGAGCTTTGATTTGGAAATATTACACTCGTTGATCAATAAAAATTGCCTTGTCTTCGTGAATTCCATTAAATGTGTGATTGGATTGAGGATCCTCCTTTGAAACCAAAATATGGAAATTTGAATTTTATTCTTGCGCCGATTGATTTGGTTGTTGGGGAAATAAACGCGGATCTATTCGAGATTTACGCTAAATACAAATTTAAGCCTACAATTAATATCATGATTTAAACATAATTAAATCAAATAATTGTATACCCAACAACAAGCTTTGCATGTAAAACATATGAACAAAAAATATCACGTAAAGCCCTAAACATGCGGAACTAAGGGATTTAGTGAATTATACCTCTTGGAAAAAAGACAGTTTCTGAGACAAAAGGCGTCCTTTGTTCTCTTGGTGAAAGACACTTTCTGAGACAAAAGGCGCCCTTGTTGAGATCCTTTACTTGAATGGTATTGTCAGCAATGGTGGTTGAGATCAAAGGCGTCCTTCTTGAGGCCCTCAACTTGATTAACCCAATAGAGCTTCTCAAGTATTCCCTTGTCTTTATTCGTGCACCCGGTGGGAGGCCACACGAATAATTTCAACACAAGGAAAGAAAATAATTTTGGTGCCCTATAACTCTACAATTTTTGAAAATTGCAGATCAATTATAATGATCATGAAGTCTTGTATCATCTCA
>JAPKLY010001628.1:21240-39110 GCA_026898435.1 Prunella vulgaris
TTGTATCATCTCATATTTATAATGAGAATACAAGATCTTGAATATCTAATATTTCAAATCTTGATTATCATTAAAATCAAATATTCTAATCTTGATAATCTTGAATACTAAATATTCAATTCTTGATATTTCTTTTCTTCATGATTTTCGAAAATTACACTATTAATTTAAAGAGATTTTAATTTTATTAGATATTCTTGTATTCAAGATACATACTACTTTTCATAAAATCTCTCATGAATTAAAAGTATAATAATTTTCAAAAAAATACACATTATATATATTTAATTTAATGAGATCTTGATTTTATTAGATATTCTTGTATTCAAGATACATATCCATTTTTCATAAAATCTCTCATTAAAAAATAATAATAATTTTTGAAAATTTCATCTAAATGGGCCCAAAATATTTCTTTTATTTTAATCACCTTGTCAATTGTTGGACATTTAGTTGGGCTACTTGAGGGGCCTTTAGGAGAATTAAGATTGGACCTCCTAATGGGCCTTGAATTCTAACATTGAGCTCAATATCATTCAACACATTAACATTAATCTCACTCCACTATAGGATTAATGTTGCACTATCCATCTTAACTCATATTACAATCATATGGCTCCCAGTCATTAATTCTCGTGTTTAAGATTCTCTTGTCCGTTAATTAATCAAGCCACTGAACGCTTTAATTAATTTAACATCTTACACTTGGAGTAAGGACAGCTCTTCTTTATCGTCATACCGAAAATAAATTTCACTTGCAAGATTTAGTATGACAAACGTTTATAGCCCACCAAGGGGACTAATCATGCAAGACCCTCCAAGCACACGTTCCTCTGTATTAAATCTTAGCAACTGTCATGTTCTCAATGGCGTCACCCAAGATGTGAGGTATTGAGTCTTATTGACTCTCTACCCATAACAAAATAAAGTGTCACACACGGATCACACACTGTCCTATTTAAGGGACAGATGTTTAGAAATAAACGATCACTGAGGTCTAATTCTTCATCCCATAAATCAGTACGGAAGAATTACCTCTCTGTAGGTCCTCTTCAATGCATCATCATGCACTAGTGCAATCCCTTAGTCAAGATAAGCCAATCTGGGATCTACACATCAACCGTTTACCAATGGGGTGTTCAAATCCCATCTAGGTTGTAAATTTAGTACTTGTTGTGAGTTATCCGGGGATCACCACATTTATCTATAGTGTAACTTGTACTATTATATTTGAACGGGTTGCAATAAATAAATAACATTCATATTATTTAAAGCACAGTGATTAAAGATTTATTTCAGATAAAGCTCAAAGATTCAGTTTAGTTTTACAAAGTAAAAGCATACTTTCTAGTATAACCCTTACAATCTCCCACTTATACTCAAAGTCTGCTTTTAAGTATACTACAGCATATCTATGTGCTACACATATCCTAATAATTTCTCCCACTTATACTCAAAGCAGATTGGCAGCACACTTGACTCCCATTCCTCCCACATGTCTCTCGAATGTACATAGAGGCAGACACTTTGTGAGAGGATTAACTAGGTAGTCTTCTGATGCGATCTTTGTCATATCTTCATCTCCTCTCTTAACGATTTCTCGTCTAAGATTGTATATCCTTAAATGTGTTTGTTGGTCTTGTGGACTCTTGGTTCCCTTGAATTTGCAACTGCCCTAGCATTACAATGCTAGACAAATTCAGAATTTTATCCAAGTCCACTTAGAAGATCTTGAGCCAAACCGATTCCTTCACTCCTCCATAAGCAGTTACTTATTCGGCTTCCATGGTAGAATCAGTGATGCACACTTCACCATATCATGGCTCCTTCCCCAAACGTAACACATTACCCGAGGTAGATCTATATGAAATTTATATCTGATTGGAAATTCGAGTCCGAATAACCAACGGGGATTAGACTATCTGACTGATAAACCAACATTCTATCTCGAGTTCGCTTTAGATATTTCAGAATGGTTTTAATAGCCATCCAATGCTCTCCCGGGGTTACTTTGATATCGTGCTACCATGCCTACGGCAAAGTAGATATCTGATCTCATACACAGTAAAGCATACATGAGGCTTCCAACTGCCGAAGTATATGGGATGTCTTTCATGCAATCTATCTCTTCTTGTACCTTCGTACACATCTCTTTTGATAGATGAATTTCATGTCTAAAAGGTACAAAACCATTCTTGGAATTCTGCATGCTGAACCGTTTCAAAACAGTGTCTATGTATGAAGCTTGCGATAAGCCAATCATTCTTTTCCTACGATCTCGAGTAATCTTGATCCCTAAGATATGACCAGCTTCCCCTAAGTCCTTCATATCAAACTGATTTGACAACCATACATTTACGTCTGATAACACCGCTACATTGTTTCCAATGAGCAAAATGTCGTCTATGTATAGTATCAAGAATACCACAGCAGTTCTGACATACTTCTTGTACATACAACTCTCAAACTCATTTTGATCAAAACCATAAGATTTTATTACTTGATCAAAACATTGATTCCAAGCTCGTGAAGCTTGCTTAAGTCCGTAGATAGACCTCTTAAGCTTGCATACAAGGTGCTCTTGACCTTTTTCAATAAAGCCTTCGGGTTGATGCATATAGATTTCTTCTTCAAGACTTCCATTAAGGAAAGCTGTCTTGACATCCATTTGCATAGACCCCATCTCGGCTTTCATTGTTGTTTGCCAAGAATCTGCATCCTTGTCTTGGAGTGCTTCGTCGTATGTCCATGGGTCTAATTCATCTTCCCCAGGGACCTAGTCAGACGACTCTCCCATGAACATGAATCTCTCGGGTTATCTCACAACCCTTCCACTACGACGAGGCTCCGGTTGTGTTGGTGTGTCGCGTGGTAAATCAACTTGTACCTTTGGTATAAGATTAGGCCCTTTTATTTCATCTAAGGTAATCTCACTTTTGGGCTTTCTATTGTTCACATAGTCTTCTTCCAAGAACTTAAAATGCGTACTAATTACGATTCTTTGGTCCATGGGACCATAGAACATACCCCCTTCCGTTCCTCTAGGGTATCCTACAAACAAACTCAATTCCGAACGTGGATCCAATTTTTGGGCTTCCTTATCCAACACATATGCCGGACACCCCTAAATCCTTATGTGTCTCAAACTAGGCTTACGCCCGGTCCACATTTCTGTGGGAGTTTCAGGAACCAATTTGGATGGCACCAAATTTAAAATGTGAGCCGTTGTTTCCAAGGCATAGCCCCAAAACGACTTGGGTAACTCCGAATAACTCATCATGGATCTGATCATTTCTAAAAGAGTTCTATTTCTTCGTTCCGCAACCCCATTTTGTTGAGGGGTACCGGGTGCGGTCCATTGGGATACAATCCCTTCACTTGACAAGTAGGTCAAAAATTCATTGTTGAGGTATTCGCCCCCACGATTCGATCGTAGGAACTTGATACTCTTTCCCCTATGTTTCTCGGCCTAGGCTTTGAAGTCTTCGAATTTATCAAAGGTTTCCGATTTGCGTCGCATAATGTAAACGTACCCATATCTTGAGTAATCATTCGTAAAAGTTACGAAATACTCAAAACCTCCTCTAGCTTGAACCGACATTGGCCCACATACGTCAGTGTGAACGATTTCCAACACTGCACTAGCTCTATTCCCCTTGGCCCCGAAGGCCCTCTTGGTCATTTTCCCCACTAAACAAGATTCACACGTTGGAAACGGCTCAACATGGAGAGACTCCAACGAGCCGTCCACCACCAACCTTTGAATTCTCTTTAGATTAATATGACCAAGTCTTAGATGCCATAGAAGTGTTTCGTTCACGGTTGAAGAAAATTTTCTTTTCTTAGAAATAGTCGATGTGTTATAAGAAGCATTTTGTGTGTGGTGTGCACTTTTAATAGTATAAAGATTATTCACTAATGTTCCCGAACAGATGAACTCATCGTTTCGAAAAATAACAACCATATTATTAAAAGAAATTGAGTATCCATTAATGTACAATTTAGAAACCGAAATTAAATTCTTCCTAAAACTGGGAACATAAAGAACATCTTTTATAACTAAAACTCTATCTTCAAAAGATAGGTGCACGTCTCCCACTGCGACAGCCGCTACCCTCGTAGCATCCCCCATTGTGATGAGGATCTCATTCGCACTAAGTTGCCGGGTTTTCCAGAACCCCTGTAAAGTGAAACATACATGATCAGTGGCTCCCGTATCCACTACCCACGAATGGGAAGCATACGCCGCTAAGCAAGTTTCAACAACAAGTGCAAGAGAATTACCTTTCTTCCCGGCCTTCTTTGGCTTGGGACAGGCCGTCCTCCAATGTCCTTTCTCACCGCAGTTGAAACATTTCCATTTGGTAGCTTTCTTGACCCCTCCCTCATTAGTCACCTTACTCTTGGCTTGGTTCGGGCCTTTGGTCTTTTTCTTCTTCTTCCAACCTTTCGGTGCGGAAGAAGTAAGACCGCTTGCCACCAAGACTTGAGTTTGGTGTCCCATGAGTGTCTCCGTCGATACCAAAGCTTGCAAGAGTTGTGCCAACGTGAACTCTTGATTATTCATCATATAGTTCAACTGGAACTGCTCAAGGCTTTTCGGTAGAGAATGGAAAACTAAATTAACTTGTGTTTCCGCATCATATTTCGCTCCAAGTACCTCTAACTTGTTGAGGTAGCCCATCATCTTGAGAACGTGATCCCTTACGGGCGTTCCCTCCACCATTTTCAGAGATAACATGTCTCGTATGGTGATTTGCCTAGCCGTACGATTCTGATGAGCGAACATCTCCTTAAGGTTTAGCATCATATCAGAAGCGGATTCCATGTCTTGGTGTTGGTGTTGCAACACATCTGACATTGAAGCCAAGATGGTACACCTAGCCATTTCATCAGATTTCATCCACTTCCTATGATATTCATTTTTGGCAATATCCGCATCATCCGTAGGCGTAGGGGGCTTTGGTGTGTCAAGAACCCATTTGTGTTGTTGTGTGGTTAGGACAATAAATAAGTGACGTTTCCAATCAACAAAGTTTTCACCTTCTAATTTGTTATCTTTAAGTATTGTAAACAGTGGATTAAAAGGAGACGACATGCTGAACTGAAATAAAACATACATTGCATCAATACATACATCGATTCGCAAAGATTATCACAAAATTCGATCATGCTTTATATTAAAATCTCAAAAAAATATATAGCATAAATCGGCCGACATCTTAAAACAGTTCACATAAGCCACGATGAGTGTGGATGTTTATGCAAACACATTTAAGCAAATTACAAACAAGAACAAGTACAAACTATTAATTTCAAAAATTAATAGTCGGCTTCCACTTGACCATATAAAATTGGTAGGAACTCCGATGTTGAGTAATAAAATGCCAATTTTATACCTAAGTATTAACCATGATTAAATACAGGATTATTACTTTGTTTTGAATAAGCGGCTCGATGGGAGGGTCAATACCGCAACTAATAATAATCCATAATCATCCTTTTGGGAATTCGTTCATGTGAACTTATCTTTTGGCCTATCCGATAGGGAGAAAGGCGCTTGCCAATGCGTAGCCAAAAGACTTCACAAACAAATAAATCATGGAGGTCAAATAATTCAATTTTATTATCTAGAATAAAATACCGAATTATATTTAAAACATACTTAGTAATTTTCGGAGTTGAGATTTTTCATCACGACATTCATGCAATCAAAAGATTTAATCAAATTAAATAAATAAAGCATGCATCAAAACAAATTAAACAAATTGGCACATTATATCCAATTGTTATGCTTTAATTTCTCATTTTGACTACGAGATGTCGTAATCACTGTTCGTCTTCAAGCTTTATCGTCCGTCTCGAGTAAGCTCCCACTCGACCGCAACAAAATTACAACAACTTTGTCTCCGGGCCTTAAAATCTCTGTTCTTCATCTTCGATATCGGTTACAATTTCTTCGTCTTCCCCCAAAACATCACCATTCCCATAAGAACTCAAACTAAACTGTCCTTACCTGTTTATCACCAGATGCTGAATCCCAATGACCTCGAACTGAGTTCTCCTTTTTACTACTTTTTTCTTTCATCTTCGTTGCATCCTCATTAGAATCTGAGTAATCCCTTGAAGTATGTTTTATCTGTTTATGCGATTTGTGCTTTGAATTCCTGGGCATATCTGTAATTTGAAATAGAAAGACTTAGTTATTCTTGAAAATAACGGTCTAACATTTAATTTGGAAAAATTATACTCATCGATCAACAAAAAATGCCTCATCTTCGTAAATTCAATTGACCATGCGATTAGAGTGCGAGTCCTCCTCTGACACAAAAATATAGAAATTTAAGTGTTGTTCTTGCGGCGATAAATTTGGTAGGGGGTGACACTAGGCTTGACATGCAATGCGACCTTGTAATATTGGAAATATGTTAAAATTAGATTTAAAATCTAAGGGCATTGTATGAACTCAAATACAAAAAAGAACTACTTTTTTTTATTAAGAATCTAGTACTACTTCAACGAAAGTAACCATGATAATTTTTTAAATAGTTTTGTTCTTTCAATTTTACTCAATTAAATTATTTTTATAACCATAAATAGAAATAAATTTACAAATATTGTTGATATGTAAAGTTCCAAGACAAATACATTAATGGCATCAAAAGTAAGTCCATTAAAGTCATATCTGAAAAAATATATATATTGTTCTTTTCTTGAATTTTTTAAATTTTAAATGTATACTTAATATTGAACTCATTATTGACAAGTTTTCTTATATCTTCTTTTCAAATTTTCTATGTGTCACAATTGATAATTCTCCATCAATATACTATTAAATTTATTCACGCATGAATTGCACACATTATAACACTACAAAAGTATCTTCTTCCTTTATTGAAATATTAAGTTAAAAAAAATATTTTATGCCAACATATTCAAACCCAGCTAATTAAGTCGATCGCAAATTGATGGATGAAATATACTCCCCTACAACATCACCATTCCCATGAGAACTCAAATATATATTGTCCTTACCACTTATCACTAGATGCTGAACCCCGATGACCTCGAACTGGGTTCTCCACTTTACCACTTTATTGTTTCATCTCCGTTGAATCCTCATTAGAAACCGAGTAATCCCTTGGACTATGTTTTCTCTGTTTGTGTGATTTGTGCTTTGAATTCCTGGGCATATATCTGTAACTTGGAATAGAAAACACTTAGTTATTCAGGAAAATAAAGGTCTGAGCTTTGAATTGGAAATATTACACTCGTTGATCAACAAAAATTACCTCGTCTTCGTGAATTCAATTAACCGTGCGATTGGATTGAGGGTCCTCCTTTGAAACCAAAATATGGATATTTGAATTTTATTCTTGCGCCGATTGATTTGGTTGTTGGGGAAATAAACGCGAGTCTATTCGAGATTTACGTTAAATACAAATTTAAGCCTACAATTAATATCATGATTTAAACATAATTAAATCAAATAATTGTATACCCAACAACAAGTTTTGCATGCAAATCATATGAACAAAAAATATCACATAAAGCCCTAAACATGCGGAACTAATGGATTTAGTGAATTATATCTTTTGGAGAAAAGACAGTTTATGAGACAAAAAGCGTCCTTTGTTCTCTTGGTGAAAAGCACTTTCTGAGACAAAAGGCGCCCTTGTTGAGATCCTTTACTTGAATGGTATTGTCAGCAATGGTGGTTGAGATCAAAGGCGTCCTTCTTGAGACCCTCAACTTGATTAACCCAATAGACCTTCTCAAGTATTCCCTTGTCCTTATTCGTGCACCCGGTGGGAGGCCACACGAATAATTTCAACACAAGGAAAGAAAATAATTTTGGTGCCCTATAACTCTACAATTTTCCAAAATTGCAGATCAATTATAATGATCATGAAGTCTTGTATCATCTCATATTTATAATGAGAATACAAGATCTTGAATATCTTGAATATCTAATATTTCAAATCTTGATTATCATGAATATCAAATATTCTAATCTTGATAATCTTGAATACTAAATATTCAATTCTTGATATTTCTTTTCTTCATGATTTTTGAAAATTACACTATTAATTTAATGAGATTTTGGTTTTATTAGATATTCTTGTATTCAAGATACATATCTACTTTTCATAAAATATCTCATGAATTAAAAGTATAATAATTTTCAAAAAAATACACATTATATTTAATTTAATGAGATCTTGATTTTATTAGATATTCTTGTATTCAAGATACATATCCATTTCCATAAAATCTCTCATTAAAAAATAATAATAATTTTCAAAAATTTCATCTACATGGGCCCAAAATATTTCTTTTATTTTAATCACCTTGTCAATTGTTGGACATTTAATTGGGCTACTTGAGGGGCCTTTAGGAGAAATAAGATTGGACCTCCTAATGGGCCTTAAATTCTAACATTGAGCCCAATGTCATTCAACCCATTAACATTAATCTCACTCCACTATAGAATTAATGTTGCACTATCCATCTTAACCCATATTACAATCATATGACTCCCGGTCATTATTTCCCGTGTTTAAGATTTTCTTGTCCGTTAATTAATCAAGTCACTGAACGCTTTAATTAATTTAATATCTTATCCTTGGAGTAAGGACAGCTCTTCTTTATCATCATACCGGAAATAAATTCCACTTGCAAGATTTAGTATGACGAACATTTAGAGCAAACCAAGCGGACTAATCATGCAAGACCCTCCAAGCACACGTTCCTCTATATTAAATCTTAGCAACTGTCATGTTCTCAATGTCGTCACCCAAGATGCGAGGTATTGAGTCTTATTGACTCTCTACCCATAACAAAATAAAGTACCACGCACGGATCACACACAGTCCTATTTAAGGGACAGAGGTTTAGAAATAAACGACCACTGAGGTCTATTTCTTCATCCCATAAATCAGTACGGAAGAATTACCTCTCTGTAGGTCCTCTTCAATGCATCATCATGCACTAGTGCAATCCCTTGGTCAAGATAAGCCAATATGGGATCTACACATCAACCGTTTACCAATGGGGTGTTCAAATCCCATCTAGGTTGTAAATTTAGTACTTGTTACAAGAAACTGATAATGTGATCTTGGTGTGAGTTATTTGGGGATCACCACATTTATCTGTAGTGTAACTTGTACTATTATATTTGAACGGGTTGTAATAAATAAATAACATTCATATTATTTAAAACACAGTGATAAAAGATTTATTTCAGATAAAGCTCAAAGATTCAGTTTAGTTATACAAAGTAAAAGCATACTTTCTAGTTTGTGTGATTTGACCATGTGTGTTAGGAAATATGTTAAAATTGACCTCGAATTGAGTTCTCCTCTTTACTACTTTTTTGTTGCATCCTCATTCGAATCCGAGTAATCCCTTGAACTATGATTTCTCTGTTTGTGTGATTTGTGCTTTGACTTCCTGGGCACATCTGTAACTTGGAATAAAAAGACTTATTTATTCTCGTAAATAAAGGCCTGCCATTTGATTTGGAAATATTACACTCGTCTATCAACAAAAAATGCCGTATCTTCGAGAATTCAATTAATAGTGCGAATAAACTTAGGGTTCTACACGTATACTAGAACTCAGTTGACCCTGCAATTGGACTAAGGGTCCTCCTCTAACACCAAATTATTGAAATTTGAGTTTTATTCTTGCGGCGATTGAAGTTGGCATAGGGCGACGCTAGGCTTGACTGGCAATACAATCATATAAAATTGGAAATATGATAATTTAGATTTAAAATCTAAGTACGCCATATGCAGTCTACCACTACTTCTATGAAAGCAACCATAATAAATTTTTTTAAATAGTTTTGTTCTTTCAATTTTACATATTAAAACTATTTTTATAACTATAATACATTAATGTACTAACATAATTAATACATAAAGTTCTAGGACAAATACATTTATGGCATCAAGAGCAAGTCAATTAAGGACACATCTGGAAAAAAAATTTCTTCATATGAATTTTTTAATTTCAAATTTATACATAAAGGTGAACTCATTATTGACAACTGTTCTTATATCTTCATTTTAAATTGTCTATGTGTCATAATTGATAATTCTCCATCAATATACTAGTATACTTATTTGCGCGTGAATTGCACGCATTATACCACTACATATGTATCTTTTTCCTATATTATTATAAAGTTAAAAAATATATGTTATACCAACATTCTCAATCTTGCTAAGTCACTCACAAATTGATGGATGAAGCATACTCCCCCACAACATCACCATTCCCATGAGAACTCAAATTTGTACTGTTCTTACCAGTTTATCACCAGATGCTAAATCTCGATGACCTCGAACTGAGTTCTCCTCTTTACTACTTTTTCTTTCATCTTCGTTGCATCTTCATTAGAATTCGAGTAACCCCTTGAACAATGTTTTCTCTGTTTGTGTGACTTGTGCTTTGAATTCCTGGACATATTTGTAACTTGGAATAGAAAGACTTAGTTATTCACGAAAATAAAGGTCTAACATTCGATCTGGAAAAGTTACACTCGTCTATCAACAAAAATTGACTCATCTTCGTGAATTCAATTTACCGTGCGATTGGACTGAGGGCCCTCCTCTAACATAAAAATATGGAAATTTGAGTTTTATTCCTGCGGCGATTAATTTTGTAGAGGGCGACGCTAAGCTTGACAGGAAACGCGACCATGTAATTAGAAATTTGTTAATATTAGATTTAAAATCAAAGTGCACTGTATGCACTCAAATACACACAAGACCTACTTTTTTTATTAAACGTCTACAACTACTTCTATGAAAGCAACCATAATAATTTTTTTTTAAATATTTTTATTCTTTCAATTTAACTTATGAAAATTATTTTTATAACTACAAATAGACATTAATTTACAAATATTGTTATACGTAAAGTTCCAGGACAAATACATTTATGACATCAACAATAATTCTGTTAAGGTCATATTTGAAAAATAAAATATTATTCTTTACTTGAAATTTATAAATTTAAATATATACTTACAGGTGAACTCATTGTTGAGAGTTTTTCCCATATCTTCATTTTAAATTATCTATGTGTCACAATTGATAATTCTCCATCAATATAATATTATACTTATTCACGCATGAATTGCACACATTTTACCACTACGTAAGTATCTTCTAACTTTATTGAAATATTAATTTAAAGTTAAAAAATGTTTTATGACAACATACTCAACCTAGCGAAGTTGCTCGCAAATTGATGGATGAAACATACTCCCCAAAACATCACCATTCCCATGAGAACTCAAATATATATTGTCTTTACTGCTTATCACCAAATGCTGAATCTCGATGACTTCGAACTGAGTTCTCCTTTTTACTACTTTTTTCTTTATTCTTCGTTGCATCCTCATTAGAATTCGAGTAATCCCTTAAACTATGTTTTCTCTGTTTATGCGATTTGCTCTTTAAATTCCTGAGCATATCTGTAACTTGGAATAGAAAGACTTAGTTATTCACAAAAATAAAGGTCTGACACATTATTTGGAAATATTACACTAGTTAATCTATAAAAACTACCTCATCTATGTGAATTCAATTGACTGTGCGATTGGATTGCGGATCCTCCTATAACACCGAAATATGAAAATTTGAGTTTTATTCTTGTGGTGATTGATTTGGTATAGTGCGACGCTAGACTTGACAGGCAATGCGACCATGTAAGATTGGAAATATGTTAAAATTAGATTTAGTATCTAAGTGCAATATATGCACTCAAATAGACACAAGAAAAGGGCATTGTATGAACTCAAATACAAAAAAGAACTACTTTTTTTATTAAGAGTCTATTGCTACTTCTATGAAGGTAATCATAATAATTTTTTTAAATAGTTTTGTTCTTTCAATTTTACTTATTAAAATTATTTTTATAACCATAAATAGACATTATTTAACAAATATTGTTGATACGTAAAGTTCAATGACAAATACATTTATGGGATCAATAGCAAGTCTACGAAGGTCATATCTGAAAAAACTTATATTATTCTTTTCTTGAATTTTTAAATTTAAATGTATACTTAAAGGTTAACTCATTATTGACAATTGTTATATCTTCATTTTAAATTATCAATGTGTTATAATTGATAATTCTCCATCAATATACTATTATACTTATTCGCGCATGAATTGCACGCATTATACCATAACATAAGTATCTTCTTTTTATTATTGAAAAATTATTATCAAGTTTAAAAAAATGTTTAACGCCAACATTTTCAAACCTTTCTAAGTCACTCGCAATTTGATGGATGAAACATACTCCCCCAAAACATCATCTTTCCCATGAGAATTCAAACTATAATGTCCTTACCAGTTTATCACCAGATGTTGAATCCTGTCACGCCCCAATTTTCATAAACAACAGAAATCTTACTTTTAATTAGTAATTTGGAAAACATCTTTTTAGAACGTGAACCCTCACGCTTGGAATAAAATTTCTTTTCTTTTAAAAAACCTTTTAGAACTAAATCAGAGTAAAACATTTTTAATAATTGAACCCTTAACTTAATATACATAGCTCATTCAATACAATCATAAAAATCATGAAATATCATCTCAAATATAATTAACATAATTCACATGTGTAACTAACTTATTCTACAAACATACAACATAAAAGACATCAATTGAATCATGCAACACTTCACAAATATTTCATGGAACAGCAGCTGGTGTGTTACTTTTGAAAATAGGTCGGGGTGTATTCATCAAAACTGGGTGTGTACGAAAACAGCCCACTAACTAATACAAAATCCTATTTCTCTAACACTCTTATCTTGTCATGCAATTTATAACCTCTAAATACTTAAATAAATCATATAAGACATATTAAAAGGAATTACCAATAAAGCTCCACTTATCTCACATAAAAATGATGTCGTAGTAAGTTAAAGGACTATAACGAACCCTAGACTTCTACTATGAATAAATTTGTGAAATTAGGCTAACATACATAATATTTTAATTACTCAAAAATATCATATAGCAATAAGACAATTATTCATGCGTCCATCTCTAATAATCTAAAATCACAGTTTCATAAACATTCAAAGATTTCATACTTTCAGCAGTGCGTCATCAACAAAATAAATCAATTAAAAATACTTAAGCTACTGGAAAAATTCCACAAAAATTCATATTGGTTACTGACTTCATATAATATTTATCTATAATTTTTAATAAATTTTATCCGTGACTAATTTTTATCAAAAATTCGCGAGATTCGGAAATCCCCACAACCTGCCACATATTTTTCAAAAATTCATAACTAATTCGTTCTAACTCCAAATAAGATGATTCAAGATGCGTTGGAAAGCTAATTAAAAACTGTAACTGAATATTAAATTTAATTTACGAAATCCTTAAATCACGAAACCGTAAAATCCCTTAAAACTTACTGGAAAATAGAAACACATCAAATCCTACACATGCAAAAATACTAAAACTCATATTAATGACTTCATAATATTTAATTAAAATATATATCTAACATGCATCCTAATTCATCTTTCATGACTCATCAACCCAATCAAATAAGCATAATATTCAATGAAAACTCATATTGCGATTAACTAAAATCCATATACATCATATTAGAAATCAAGAAAACTAATTAGATTACTTACTTGTCCATGCACTTAATCAAATCATAAGCATGCAATCGTTCCAACTTGTGGAAAAAGACATAGTACCGAAACATAAAGAAATCTTGCAACATAAAAATAAGTCCTACTTGGTTTTTTTTTTTTAAACTTTATCCTTTATCTTCTCTTTTCTCGCATCACATCCACCTTCCTCCGCATCGCCAATCTCGTAGCCTTTACTCTTGAAAATCTGAAATATAATTCGGTGAAGGGGTGAGCTATTATAAAATAATCACTCCGTGGGGATAGTTTAGTTCGAAGTCTAAATATAATGGACATGTAAACGTGAAAACATACCAATCATTCTTAATCTTTGATACGACTTAAGCGTATCTCTTTTGACACTACATAAGAGCATCCATTCTTTGATACCACATAAGGATATCCATTAATTTGGCACTACTTAAGAGCACCCATTGGTTGATACTACATAAGAGTGTCCATTCTTTTAGCACATAAACACATAAACACATCAAACATAGTATTTAAAAATCGAACTAGAGTTACCACTTTTCACCGTTTAAACCCCCACCTTTTCTTGTCTTGAAAATTAGAGATGTGTTGTACGTTGGCTTGCTAAATCCTTGATTGAAATCCTACTTCTTCTTCCTCAACAAAGCTCACGAAAACTGCCCTATAACTTCATGAAAGTGCCAAATTTTGGGGTGACTTAGGGCTGGCCGAATTTTGGGGTGTCTAAGGGTTAAGAAGTGATCCTAGATCATCTATTTATAAGGACTAAAAGTCTTGTAGGGTTTCCTACAAGGGCTTGGACGAAATTATGGCTAAAAAGGAAAGGAAATTGGCCTAATATCTTGATGAATCTCTTATACCAATCTTGACAACTTATTTCCAAAAATAATAGATCCTTACCAACTCTTATTCTCTTGATACTTAACCTTCAAGTAAGTATTTTTCTTGCATAAGAAAATATGACTTCTTTCCATAAATAAAGGTACTAAAAGTCCAAGTCTTAATACCCTAGTACTTTTCGAAAATTCCTATTAATAATAAAGTCCTTATTTTCGAAAATCATCAATACATTCCCAAGTATTATTCTTAATCCCATTCTTGGTCAAAACCTCATAAAGTCAAATTGCTAATATTAATTTCTCAATTACTAACATACCCTTAATGAATTAATACTAAAGGAAATAATATTCTTAGTGGACTAATACTATAAACTCAAACAATAATACTACTCTTCCTTAACCCTAATACTTCGAAACTTAATACTATCTTGAGAGTCCAATTAATACTAATTGGGACAACTAATATTAAGCAAGAAAATAGGATAAAACTCAAGCTTAAGAACTTAAAGGACTAAAAACTAACTCTCTAAAAATATGTAGGCACAAACGGCACTCTTCACAAGGTGACCAACTACTTCTTCTAGTGACTAAGTCTACCCTTAACTTGCCGCATCAACTTAATTATCCTCCAAGTAAATATCTTCTAGATAAATCTAATGCTACTTCTCCTTAATAAAAGTGCTAATCCTTATTCTTGCCAATATTACTTTCCTCAATAAATCTTATACTTAATAAATTAATCCCACAATTAAGTCCAGATTCAAATCTAAATCCTTAATTAATCACCAATTATCCGTGAATAATCCTTTGGAAGAATTCAGAAACTTGCGGGTGAAACTAATCCAATAATCATTTAAGAATATCAAATCTTAACAATTCTAACCTCACTAATAATAAATATCAATTCCTAATAATCCCAATATTAATACCTTAACTTAGTAATCGAATTAATCCTCAAATAAATTAAAACTCAACTTAAAACTTCACAATTATTCCCAAAGATACGCTAAATATTCCCCAAGTGATTTAAGAGATTTAATCTCAAAATATCCAATAAATAAATATCAAATATCATCTCTTCGTCTCTCCAAATAAAAATATCCTTACAATATCTCTCTTGTCCCTAAATAATAATACTCCTTACTTTTGCAAGTAACATTTAACACCTAGCAGTAAAATCTCAACTTAACTCCTACATATCCGACACATATAGTCTAACTTTGCAACATACACCTTTATCCCTTGAGAGTAATACCTTAAAGTCCTAACATTATTCCTTGGCTTAAAATCCAAATATTTGATTAATAAAAAAGATTTCGATAATAATCTCTTGATATTGATTTCAAGAAAATCTAAACCTTGAATATTTTCTTGATCTATAACCTTTCATATAATCTAATCGAGATCCCAAAAGGTCATTCCTAATTTCTTGGTCTTAATCTTTAATCACATATCCTAGTCAAGATCCCATATAAGTCCATTCTTATCTCTAAAATAACAACCTCACTAATACCCTTAGTAAATTGGTACTTAATAAATCCTAATTTTCTCAATCCAATTTGAATTATAACACTTAATAACCAATCAAGCTAAATCCTCTTAATCCTTAAATTAAATACTTAATTGGATCATATCTTAATTTGGCTCTCTAACTTTTAATTCACATACTAAATCCCAAAAATACATTATCAAGAACTTAATCTTAATTCCCAAATACTCCAATCAACTTTACTAACTTAATCATCAGAAAATTAATACTTAAGGCTCGTGAAAAACTTAAAGAACTAAAGCACAATATTTAATCCTACGCGCAACTTAACTTTAAAACCTCAAATGACGACTTATAAAATATAACTTGAATCCAATTATGCTGGGCGTTACAAATCCCAATTACCTCGAACTGAGTTCTCCTCTTTAACTTTTTTCTTTCATCTTCGCTGCATCCTCATTAGAATCCGAGTAATCCCTTGAAGTATGTTTTATCTGTTTGTGCAATTTGTGCTTTGAATTCCTGGGCATATCTGTAATTTGGAATAGAAATTAAAGACTTAGTTATTCTAAAAAATAAAGGTCTAACATTTAATATGGAAAAATTACACTCGTCGATCAACAAAAACTGCCTCATCTTCGTAAGTTCAATTGACCATGCGATCAGAGTGCGGATCCTCCTCTGACACAAAAATATGGAAATTTAAGTTTTATTCTTGCGGCGATAAATTTGGTAGGGGGCGACGCTAGTCTTGACATGCAATCGACCATGATGTTAAAGTTAGATTTGAAATCTAAGTGCATTGTATGAACTCAAATACACAAAAGAACTACTTTTTTTTATTAAGAATCTACTACTACTTCAATGAAAGTAACCATGATAATTTTTTAAATAGTTTTGTTCTATCAGTTTTACTCAATAAAATTATTTTTATAACCATAAATAGAAATAAATTTACAAATATTGTTGATACGTAAAGTTCCAGGACAAATACATTTATTGCATCAACAGTAAGTCCATTAAAGTCATATCTGAAAAGATATATATATTATTCTTTTCTTGAATTTTTTAAAATTTAAAGGTATACTTAATGGTGAAGTCATTATTGACTATTGTTCTTATATCTTCTTTTCAAATTTTCTATGTGTCACAATTGATAATTCTCCATCAATATACAATTACATTTATTCACGCAGGATTTGCACGCATTATAACACTACAAAAGTATCTTCCTTTGTTGAAATATTAATGTAAAGTTAAAAAAAATATTTTATGCCAACATACTAAAACTTAGCTAAGTCGCTCGCAAATTGATGGATGAAATATACTCCCCCACAACATCACCATTCCCATGAGAACTCAAATCTATATTGTCCTTACCGTTTATCAGTACATGCAGAACCCCGATGACCTCGAACTGGGTTATCCTCTTTACCACTTTATTGTTTCATCTCCGTTGCATCCTCATTAGAAACCGAGTAATCCATTGGACTATGTTTTCTCTTTTTATGTGATTTGTGCTTTGAATTCCTGGGCATATATCTGTAATTTGGAATAGAAAAGACTTAGTTATTTACAAAAGTAAAGGTCTGAGCTTTGATTTGGAAATACTACACTCGTTGATCAACAAAAAAACACCACATCTTCGTGAATTCAATTGACAGTGCGACTGGACTGAGGGTTTACCTCTAAAACCAAAATATGGTAATTTACAATGCGACCATGTATTTTTGGAAATATGTTAAAATTATATTTCAAATCTAAGTTGGTATGCAATGAGACTATAACTATTTCTATGAAATCAACCATAATAATTTTTTAAAGAATAGTTTTGTTCATTCAATTTTACATATTAAAATTA